>JAWNNM010002879.1:0-27770 GCA_035044965.1 Lordiphosa andalusiaca | reverse complement strand
TTAGTGCTTTGATCGCTGTTTTGGTGACTGTTTTGGTCACTGTTCAATCACTGTTTTCGAGCACATGAATTCAAAATTTCCAGATCAAATTGATATTTTACAATGTCAATTTGCCACTCAAAATCAAAAATACAGATTAGAAACAGCAGATGAATCAATCCTGCACCACTTCAATCTGTTTTTTTGGCTAAGTATTATAAATAGTATTAGAGGGTCAGAACACGGCAAATTAATCATTTTGTTTTTCTCCTTTTACCTGACCTTTACTGTGGATGGAGCTCAGTTGCTCCGGCACTTAACACGATTGGAATAGCCCCTTATCGTACTTCGCCATCGGACACGCGTGTTGTCTATATCCATTTTCACATTTTCTAAGCGTTAAACAGTTTTCAGTTTCCTCCATAGATTTAGTTCCAATGTGCAAGTCCATGAGAAGTCCCGTGTAATAATTGACTTGTCCAAGGGTCAATCGATCGCATAAAGTTAACGTTAAATAACTTCCCATTTACCGATCTCTGCATCTTGGTTTCTTTTCTCTTAGAATCGTGCGAAACAAGGCGGCTGAGAAGGCCAAGCATGTTCATCATCACCAGCAGCATCATATGCAACAGAATCTCAGCGGGGGAAATAACGCCACAGAGAGTCTTGACAGTAGTACGGGTGCACCTAGCGATCCGCAGGCCCCCAGTGGTGCCAACAGCAGCAACAATTCCGCCGGCACCACAGCCGCATCCGCCGCTTCAGCGGCACCCATGCCAGCGACAACTACCTCCGACTCCGGGCAGGATCCCATTGGCCATCTGAGCAACAACGTTAATGGGAATGCCAGCGGCGCGGGCGCTGAGCAGCGCACGACCGGATACAGCATAAATGGAATTCTCGGCATACAGCACGGACACCACCCTCACAACAACAACAACAGCAGCGCCAACAATAACAACACAACAGATCCAAACTGCAAGCGCAAGCGAATGGATGCTCATGGTAAGTCCCTCTGCAAAGGAATCAAACTCCAATCATTGGACAAGTGCCGTCGCACAGTGGCAATGTCGTCCCGCTTGAATACAAATATTTTAATGTTGTTTTAATATATTTTTATCGATAATTATAAAAGGAACCTGTTGGGGGGTGCACCACAATTATGGTTTAAAACAGGGATGCAAACCGAACGGAACCAAACCGTTACCAAACCAATATGGAAACCAAAATGCTGAACCGAACTGAAACCTCAATACAGAACGTTTCGGTTCGGCTCGCTTCAATGACAAATAGTGTCGGGCACACAAATGTGTTTGTTTTTTTTTTCAGTTTCCGCTGCTTAGAAAACCCAAAATATAAATAACTTTCCAACTACAACGACCCTAAACGGTTCACATTGGGTGGAATTGAGGACGATCGTTTGGCAGGTTCCGAAAACATGAATGTTACGGTCAACACATTCTCGGCATTTCGAGAAGATTTAAGAGTAAGTCGCAACGATAGACGCAAGTAAGGGCTTTACGAGTTGAGATAGAGTGAAACTAAGGGCGACCCAAGATTAGATTTTAAACTCACTCACCTTCTAAAGTTTGAAAAACAGACCATTTCGAGAAGATTTCATGACAAACCGATACTTTATAGTATAATCGCTGCTTTATACTTAAGAAGAGTTGAAATTGGTCGATAAAAACGAAGATCTTAAGAGACTTAAGCAATATTTGGGATGTTATCGTTAGGTACAGCCTTTAAGGGTTGAGATTTGAACAGAAATACACTTTTGAAAGTTTTTGGAAACTTGTCGTAATTTCAAATAGGACGATTAATCCTAAGAACGGGCCTTATGTGCTGAGTTTTGACAGAATTATTCCAAGAACATTAATTCTGTTTTTGGCATTTTTCGGATCGACATAACTTCAAAATCGCGAAGAAAATTCCTTACCTCGCAGATTGATAGGAAGAAAAGGATTCTCTGAGAAAACCAAAAAACATTATAAATATATTAACAAAAATATGGAGAATGAACCACTATCGATTCTAGACAAATTCTCATCTCACTCGGAGAATGTAAATATAGAACTCGATATCGCTAACATTGTGGGGAGATTTCCTTGTGTGGATTTACGCGTAGCCCAACAATTTTCATTCCAAATATAAGCCGTTTGAATATTTAAAATATAAGATTTGCTCTGAAAATAAGAATTTCGTTTCAGACTTGAAAATTCAAATCTTAGTCAGCTTTTGACATCACAGTAATATAATCGGTAACTGCCATTTTTTGTATTTTCTGTTAAATTGGATACAATAAAGGCCAATAAAAACAACAACACTCATAAAACATTCGTCCTGAAAATCTTAGGAATTCTCCCATGAAATCCGTCCATTCTCCGTCCTTCTGTCTGTCTGTTTCTACGCGAACTAGTCTCTCAGTTTTAAAGCTATCGAGCTGAAATTTTCCACAGAGTCTTCCTTTTGCTGCATGCTACTAATACATCGGAATCACACCGGATCGTATGATAGGAACATAGGAACAATCGATCGGAAAACTAGTTTTAATATGAACAACTTTTTTATTTTCAACGGAGACGTTTCCAAACATTGTATTCATAGGTTTTCAATGTTTTTATACCCTGTTCCCATTGAAAATGGGAAAAGGGGGATCATGAAGTTGTGCGAATGTATGTAACAGGGAGAAGGAAAATTTTCCGACCCCATAAAGTATATATATTCTTGATCAGCATGAACAGCCGAGTCGATATAGCCATGTCCGTCTGTCCGTCTGTCCGTCTGTCCGTCCGTCCGTCCGTCCGTCGGTCCGTCTGTCTGTCTGTATGAACGCGTCGATCTCAGAGACTATAAGAGATAGAGCCACAAATTTTTGCACGAAGGTAGATTTATGCTGTACGCAGATCAAGTTTGTTTCAGATTTGAAAAATTCCACCCCGTCCCCCTTTTATCCCCAAAAAACCTAGACCTCCTCTAGAAATCCTAGACCTAAATAGGCGTCAGATCCACAATTTTCAAGTTAGAGCCTCGTGGTTTAGTATACATCAAGCTAGGCCCAATATCTATCTATTCTGAAAAGTACAATCAGATCGGTCAAAAAACACCGGAGTTATAAGCGAAACAGTTGAGCTGATAAGAGGACCCCACTACTTGTTGGTCAGGACTAGAAAAAAGTGTTGCCTACATTTGGGATAATTTTATGAAATTCAAAAACAATTAAATGAAAACAAATGAACAGGGTATTTTGTGGTCGGGAAACTCGACTGCAGCGCCCTTACTTGTTCTTTTTTAATATTGCCAAGTTTGAAGAAAATCGGACAACTATCAGTTATGCTCCCATTTTCGATTTCGCAAAAATTTTGCGATTTGATAGTGCTCCGAAATTCGGAAATCTCAAAGTATTGCCGTTTTTAAACCGACGACATCCGAGTCCGTGAAATGAAAAATATTGGTTGATGCACAAACAGACAGCCAACGAAACTATTTTTATTCAGTTCTTTAACATTTTAAGATTTTAACTTACGGACTCTCCTACTCAATTCGCATTAAAACAATATTTTAATCAATTTTTAAATAGAGATACACGAAATTGAGCACGGTGGAAGCTGCTCCACAATAACAACAATATGCGATTTGGCCAAGGTATATATCGATATATGACTATCGATAGCTTAAAGCATTGCTAGAGTTGCCGAAGTATATAGGGGAATGTGAAAACACACGAAACAGCCCTTAAACTTCACACAAAACTTTAATGAGATTTAGTTTGGGGTTAATTGTGATTTTAAACAATTTAAGTAAATGACAAAACCGAAGTACAAGCCAATTTTTGAATATTAAAGATGCTGAGAATTTTCTCGCAGCGTGAATTGTTGCATAATTCTCAGAGCGGCACTTTTACGGCTTCGATTTTCCTCAAAGCAGGCAATTGCAAATAAAAAGGGCATTTTATTTTCGCTTAAAGGTTTTGCAAACCAATTTAACAAATCTGTATTGTTTAGCTTATCAGCTGTTTTAGTTATTTGAAATGACACAAAACAAATTGGGAATGGAACACTATCGATAACAAAAACTGGCGAATTTCGGAGCGCTCTAAATTAAAATTGTACGAATTTGCTGAAATCGTAATACGTGAAATCCGGAGCATGGCTGTATGTGGTGAATCTGCCATACAAAAGATAGGTCTAAACAAAACCGTCTTGGTTAGAAAATCATTTTTGTGTCACTAATGGTAGCATCCTGCAATTGTATTTGCTTGTGCTACCTGCTTTCACCCAATTCTACAAATTGTTGTCCAAATCGGATGACATTGTATTATATTATACATAGCTCCCATACGAACGATCGGTCGGAAAATGGGTCGTTGTCTGGGAATGAAATTGTGCGGGATTCGTAGGTGGTAGTCCAATCCGTACACTTTAAATTGAAACAATTGATTCAAATTCGACTAACTCGCACTCGGATGATAACAGTTCACACACTTGAGTCCCAATAAAATGGTGCACACTTCTCCTGCTTCGTGCTGCCAAAGGTTGTCACATTAAATATTCCCTTTAGGTCCTTGAAATCGTTCACTTGCAGCCGCTTTCCAGCCTGTGGCTGTTGGCGGGATTTGTATCTGGCTTAATTGGCATTGAGACAATCATCCCTGTGGAGAAATCTTGATTTGCATACGGCGGGAAGCCAACACTCTTGTGGCCATATTACGGTCATCATCCAACCGCAGCCATCGCGCCAAACGCGCGCGCAATGTGCTCGGGCAATCAAACCCCAGGAGCTGGTGCCAAAGATAAAATCTTAATTGGCAGCGACAGGTTGTAGATTTGTAATCGGATCTGTGCGGGGCGTGCCGCATTTCATCTCCGGGTGGCGGTGGGCGTGGGGAGTTCCGTGCTGTTCGAAAATACGCACTTGTCCATTTCAATAAGCGGCCGCTAATGGCAATTGCAGTCGCACCCCCTACGGGATGGCGGCAAGTGCTTGGGACGCAGGACAATAAGCAGCTCCAGATGCCCAGGCCAGATGACATGCCACTGATAGGGGTGGGGCCGGGCGGCAATAAAAAAGCAATAAACCCGATCCCGAATCAACCCACACCATGTGCATGGCCATGGCCACTTCATGGCTGTGACTACTGTGCCATTTTCTCAAGATTGCTTATCGATTCCCTTTGGGATGCCGCCGCTGGTCCAAAGTGAATACTGATGTGCATTTGTGGCAAATTTGTTCAAATCCAGCCGATTGACAACGGAGAGTTCGGGCGAGCTGAACGAAGTCGGGCGATTGCCCGGCAAGCCAGTTCGGGGGATGGAAAGTGGGCGTAAACGTTGCGCTCCACCCCTCCCCAGGCAGACGATTCGGGCTTCGTGAGTTCATTAATCGAGGCGTAGCCTGATTTCAGGACTCCATCCACAAGCCGGAGCCTTATTACTTTCTTAACGATGCCGGGAGCCACCTATGTGGATACATAGCATACCCGAGCAACCCTTCTTGTTTACCCGCAGCAAGAGTGGCGCCCGCCGTCCTGTCATGTCAGTCGGGTGGTGTGTGTGTGTGTGTGTGTGTGTGTGTGCCTGCCCACCGAGTTAATTCCATTATAATAATCCGAATTTTTCCAAGAGTCATCACCTTTGTCGCGGCGTATGGCGGGGGGGTTGCTGACGTTGGTGACACATTCATCTATTTACATTTGTAGCGCAATGGGACTCCACACTCTCAACTCATAAACGCACTTAAACGGCACGTGGCGCTTCCCGCAAACCGACCAGAGACAAAACTCCAAAAGCCAAATGTGGCCTCAGCCGTCGCATTAATTGAATTAGCATTACAACGGAGTCAAAGGGCTCGAAGGAGTGAAGGAGAGGGGGAGAGAGAGAGAGAGAGAGCTCAAGCTGACCAATAATGCCCCGCTTTCAACTTGTTTCAGATGAAAACCGGGACACCAACACGCATTCCGAAGACGAGGCCAAACGACATCGCCTGGGATACGGCGGAGATCAAATTTATCCGAATGTAAGTATACCCAACTTTATTAACTGCACGGCATGGGCGGTAATCTGTAATGCTGCAAATCGACAAATCAGACACGTAGAATAATAACACTTCATCTCCGGCGACCGGTAGGGGGATGGGCAGTACTACTTCAGTACTTGATGCAGGATAAATCTTACTTCTTCTGTGGCCCGACATTTCAGTCTGTCTTCTGTCTTGTGCGAGCTGGCGCCAGTTGGTCACATCAGCACCTAATTTTCCCATCTCAATTTCGGTCTTTCCCGCTGGGCTCTTTTCCCAACTTCTTCCGCCTTCGGATGGAACATTATTAAGCTGGAGCTTCTTCATCCATTCGAGTAAATAGTCCAATTCAGCGCAGCCGCTGTTAATTTATGCCCTTGATTAGATCGGTGTCCCCTTAGAGCTCATACATCTGGTGGTGCAGATCGGGCTCGCTCCATAAATCCTAGAAGAATTTTGCAGTACTGGCATGATAAGCGACTTGTATAGCGCAGTTTTCGAGCGTGTTTCGAGAGAGGCCTCTGCACTTAACCACAAATAACATTTGCATTTTAATTTAAGTACTGAGATTTGGGCCAAGAACCTCACTATCAAAAGTACGCCATAAACGTTTCAAGTACTTTGCTGAGGGCGCACACTGCGAGCGCCGTACCTTAGTTGTTGTATCATCTACTTAATCAAGGTAGCCGCACTTCCACTCTCACACAAAGGAGAGCGAGAGCAAGAGCGTACTCGCTTAAAGCAGAACACAAGCAATTCTTCCGCGGAGGTGCGTCGCTCACAACTGTTGTTCACAGACTAGTGTTGGGTTGTTCATGAGTGAGTGAACAAAATTGAGTTGCTCACTAAACTGAGCAAGTGAACATGTTCTTCATTTGTTGTTCATTTTTGTCCAGCCAGAGTTGTTCTGTTGCTCTTGTTCTGTGAGTTGTTCAGCCGCTCTTGTTCTGTCTCTATTGCGCCGTGAGTTGTTCAGTATCTAGTTCAGAGATTTGTTCAGAGAGTTGTTCAGTAACTAGTTCAGTGAGGTGATCAGTGACTGTTCACTTAGTTTGGTGACTGTATGGCAACTCTGTGTTAAGCAGTCTTCTGGTGTGGCAGTCTCGTCCGTTGTTTTTATTCAGAATGTCTTTGACCAGAAAGCACAGCGATGTTTGGAATGGACAATAATAAGGCGAGATGTTAACATTTCAGCGTTAGTTAAGTTAAGTTGTAAGTCACACAGCAAAATTAGCCGCCTCCCTTAATGTAACCACCCGATTGCAGTAGAGCCAGTTGCCCAACAGAACAACAACTGAACATTTGAACAACTGAGCAACTGAACAATTTAACAACTGAACAACTGAGCAACTGAACAACTGAACAACTGAACAATTTGACAGAGTTGACTCACTTTGAAAAAAAGAACAAGTGAACATGTTCACTGAAGTGAACAACATTTACCCAACACTATCACAGACTGAAGTTTAGGCATTCATCAAAGAGTGCGATAAGGGAATTGCGTCTACCTTGTTGTAAGTATACCTTGGTCCTACTGAGCCTCTAGGAACATCGGTTTGCAAGAGTGATTGTTCTTCGGATTTCCAGCCTGGTGTTGTTGTTTCCGAGGTAGACAAAATCCTTTAAAACCTTGAGGATGTACTCTCCCCTCACACTGCGTTGATTCTCTGTACTTTGTCTTATCCTCATTTACCGCTAATCCCAGTACTGCTCCGCATCTGGGAGAACGACTTGCATATCCACCAACAATATCAATACAAATCTTAACTGGCGCCCAAAACTGTAAAATTCGAACGGAACATCATCTTACAGATGATATGGAAGACCTTCATTTGATGCTCGTAATCAAGGAAAACATTCAACCCACTTCGCCAGCACTAGGTGTCTCTACTCGATGTGTTCTTAGTAAACAATCCAATTAAAGTTCTTTTATACGACCAACGAAAAGAATCGAACTTTATTTTGCTATCACACAACATGGGCCTATGACATTCTGACATACAGAGACTATAAGAGTATTCAATATTCACTGCTATTAGCTGATTTTAGCTCCTGTTTCTTTAACAAACACAAAAATATATTCACTATTTGTTTGATAAAGCTGTCCCACTTAGACGCCAACTTATGAAATCGTCTCAAAACCCTTGAACCAATGACGACATTAAAGGGAGTATTTTGAGTCGTGATAGAGCCTGACATAAAGGACGGCGGTACAAGCGGCATTTCTTCACAAAGAGTATACAACCCCATTAAACAAAGGCACCCTTAAATGATTACAGTTATTACAAAAAAGGTGTGGAAAGATATTCAAAATCTTGTTGCGGGAATATCAAGGAAAGAAATGATCGAAAATATTGATAAAATCGTGCAATCTCAATCGGACACACTAGACACTCTTGCAACTACGATCCTGAAGTATTATTATCTTAAACATGGTTTTCACCAGACCCAGAGCGTTTTGTTGGGCAGGCCAAGTATGGAATTTCCTTATACTTGGTTCCTTCCTTACTCTGAATATATTGCCCAAAAACCTCGTTTTGTTTTCTTTACTCATTTCAATTGAAATTACTCAGGCGTAGACCCGTCTGATTGTGTATAACCTTGGCAGTTCCGATTGCATCTAGAGGAACATAAAATATAACAATCAATGGCTGGATAGCTTCAACTCGAGAACTAAGAAATGCGGGTTACAGATCAGGCACTTTCACCTTTTATCTCTGAAATTTCCACTTTGACCTGTACAGGCCCTACTATTTTATTCTATGTGATTTTCTTTTAAGCTTTATTATAGTAGCCCATTTAATTCTCCGTCGAACAGATGTTGTTTCAAAGAATTTGGCTACCGTATGACGAAGTTATGCGCCTGTTTCTAAGTACACATCGACTATTTAGTATTTTTTTATATCTGCCTACATATTAGTGTGTGTGTGCATTAACATATTTGCCCCTTAAAGTATGCCATGTTTTGTTTGACGGCCGAATTAATTAGTTCTTACCAAATACTTAGAAATAAAAATTTAGAAAAAAGGTGAAAATGTTTGATCTGTTACCCGCATTTCTTAGCCGTTGATTTAAATCTGTCTGGCCATTAATGATAATATTTTATATATCTGTCGATCCTATCGGAATGGCCAAGGTTATACACAACCAAACGGTCTTTGCATGAGTAATTTCAATTTAAATGAGTAAAAAACAGAGCTCGCAATTGAGTGTTAACACATTTTTCAAATGCGATCAGCCTCAGAACAAAACAGAAACAAACGCAGCACATTTGTGCTCTCTCACTGAGCGAAACAGTTATTCTCTCTCCTCTTCTTTTTTCTGTTACGTGTTTTCGGATGAGCAAAACAAACGAGTCGGTCTGCCGAAGACCACTAACAGAAACAGTTTAGAGCGAGTGCTCATCCGAAAACTGTCTGCAAATGACCAGAACACAATAAGTGTCGGCAAAAAGTGTTTTTGTTTTGTGCGTTTGGTAGGCTGTGTGTATGTATACGCAAAAAACACTTTGGAAGTTTGCTCTCGGCAAAACGGTCAGCGAAAGACACGAGAGAAACAGAGACGAAAATAATGTGTCTTTGCTCTGAGCAAAACAGATTTGAGTAAAAACAGAACTGAAGGTGTCTTTCGCGCCCTCTTTTCGTTGTGTCCGTAACCAAACTGTTTTTTGCCGACACTATGAGAGTGTTGAGAGTTACTTGCGAGCTCTGGTAAAAAACGCTGTTGGGAAGAATCCAAGTATACAGAAATTCTATACTTGACCTGTTCTACAGCGTGTGGTAGGTCATTTCGAAAGTATTTTAGCGCTGTAACACCGTGGATCCTAATAATTGTGATTTATTTTAGTAGTTTTGTTTGTTTTTGGATATCTCGGCAATAATGATTATCATTCTTTCTTAATTCTATATGTTTTGACATCTTCTTCACATATAAGTAGCTTACATAGAGCAGAATTCTTTACTTAATAACAAGCAGTCGGTGCTAAGAAGAAAGCAAAGGTGCTCCACTGTTGTAGCGAAAATCTCAGAACACTATTGAAATACAGTGAGGTCTTTGTTGTGCTAAACCATAAGCTAACCAATGCGCTTAGTTAAGGAAACTATACAACTACTCTCTAACGCAGCATCTCGCCTCCGCTCTGACCCTCAATTGAGGTGTTGCCCAAGGTTCTGTTCTGGGACCTTTGCTACTTTCGATACATGTTAATGGCCAGCCAAATGTTTTGCCTCAATGTGATTAGTGAATGCAATCCTCATTGTAATAATGACCTGGAATTAGATTAGTAGCAACTGGGCTAGAACTTACGGACTTGAAATAATCACAATAGAATTTGAGTGCCTATAGGCTAATGTCAAACTAGTAGTCCACCGAGGCTGAAGATTGACGAATCTGTTATGTAGTATACTGAAAGGGGAGTAAGCCTACCCTCAGAGAAAAAATAGAGAATTTCATACTTGGATCAAGAATTTTCGAGATCAATAGATCGATTAGAGTGAAAGTTCTCGATCCAATAGCGGAATTTTTGATCCAAGTATGAATTTTTGATCTCGTTTTTCTTGATCCAAGAGCTTCAATACTTGATCTAAGTACGTATCATTCTCAAATCAAGCAAAATAGTTCTTGAATCAAGTGCTAAACATTCCAAAATTCAAGATTGCTAATTCTTCAATCAAGAGAATACAAGCATTGTCATAAACCGAGAACGTTATCTCTAATATCAAGAGTTATCTCAATCATCAGATTCAATAAAAAGATAAATCAAGAGCTTTACAGATTCCAATTTAAAATCAGTTGTTTTTTTTTTTGTTGTGTTTTTATTTATTTAATGGAAAATCAATTACACACCTGAAAGCAGCCTTGTCTGTCATCTTTCAGTCGAACAAAGGTGTCTCTCCATGCCAGCAATGCCATAAGTGGTTGGGAATTCCAAAGCAACATAAGTGCAAAAATCCATTACGCTCTCCTCTCGATAGCTTCCCCACACCCCTCTCCCTTAAAATGCAAAACTGTAAGAGCAGACTCAACGCTGTTCTCTCAAATTTGCTTGGTCTCCTCTCTCAGCTTCTGTACCTCACTCCCCTCGCCTAAAAGCATCAAGCTGAGAACGAATTTAGCTCGATTTCAAGAGCGAAATTCTTGAAAATTCAAGAACGAATACATTTTTTTTCAAGAGCGCTTGTTCTTAAGTTATTCTTTCTACTTTTTTCTGGGTGTATGGGTTTCACATTCAATAAATCCTTATCATGGGGTAACCCCCCACCATCCGCCCATTGTAGATCTTCCAGGGAGCACTGTTTGATGATATTCTCTACGTTTTACCCAGTACAATAGATCGCATTTGCTGAAATGGGGTAGCGTCCGATGAATATTTCTCGAGGTCATTCACAAGCTGGAGCAGTCCAGGTGCATATCCTCAAATTGTGATCAAAAATCAATGTACAGGCCCCTAGGGCGTGATCGCCGCTCACGTTAGTCAGCAGCTTTGCCGATGCATCGCTCTGTTACTCGGGGTTACCAACGTGGAGGTGTGAGTCGACTTGGGAGGCAGATCTCTCTTCAATCATTGCAAATCTCCGTACTTTCATGGAATATGATCGCGATGCAAACCAGGACATTGACCCATTGTCTTCTTAAAAACACCTCGAAATGTCCCCTTAATCTCGACCTAATCGTTCCAACAAATCGATCTGGTTCACCGCGTCCCCACGATACGAAATGTTGACCTCAGAGTCGCCGCTTTCAGTGTGTTAATCCGGCTTGATTGTTTATTTTCATTTCAGATCTGGTCGGGGAAATGGTGCATCAAGGACGAGCACAAACTTCTTTCCGAACTTGGCAGCCTGACGGCCACCAATGGCAACGGTGCACCGGCATACTATGAGGCTTCGAATGGATTCCCGAGCAGCACAATATCAGGCGTGACTGGGCCACCCGCTGCCAACGATTCGTCCATGCTGTACGACAGCATTGCCACAATTTCGCAGGGTCAAGCGGGCCTGGCCTATACTCCGTCTATAGGGCCCTCGATCGGTGAGTGCAGAGACCCCTTGCCAAGTTATCGTAGGACTGTGCTTGTTTTCCCCCTGTCGCACTTGCGTTCTGTTCCCTTTTTTTGTTCAATTTATGTTTATTTTGTGTTTATTTACGCATTTGTGTTTGTTCTTGCATTTTCGTTTACCAAACCAACCCAATCGCTGTAGGCAGCAGCAGTTCGCTGACTCCGCTTGTGCCCATGAGCATGCAAGACATGAAATTTAGTGCGAATGCCAACCAGGAGCCGACGATCGCCCCCTTCTACACAGGTAAGAGAATCCTCAATCCATGCAGGCTCTAAGCGTTAGGTCGATCAGGGGTACGGGCATTGCCACACGTAGAACAGCTCGATTAACACTATTAAAACAACCTTACCCATGGTTACCGTCACACACCAGCAATTGCCTTCGAAGGCGGCAACTACGCCACAATAACGAGCTTGGACAATGGCTCCAGCTCGGCGGCAGGACAGGCTCCTGTGCTTGCCATTTCGGTGGCCGGCACATCGCACTCGCCCAGCGCCCCGCACGAAACGGACAGCAATGGCAGCCGAGTGCTGCTTAAGGAGTCGGGCGCAGTTCCCGACGAGCCGGCCAGAGATGAAATCGCCAGCAGCAAGAGCAAGCTCAACGGAGTCAGCGGCGAGCTGGACCATTTACCCATGGCACACATGCACCATTTGGCAGCCGAGCAGCACCAGCAACAGCAGCAGCAGCAGCAGCATCACCAGAACACAAGTACCTCATCCCTAATACTCCTCCAGCCAAGCGGGAGCAGCTCTGCGGCCAGCGCTGGCTCCGGTGACGGACGCTCCTCCACCGTGGAGGCGAGCAACAGCGCCGGCGCGGGGTCCGGCATTTATGCCACACCCACCATGCTGCCCAGTTTTAGTCATTACTCTGCAGGCAAGTTGCACAAGACGAGGACGGGGCGCCCTCTGCCATTTAGCCATAAAGCACCTCCTATCTATTGCACATTTACTGGTGAAGGCAACCGCATACCTTGGACAGAGGACAGAGGCTTCGCCTTTTGTTTCTTTGCCGCTTGGAAATCGAGACGAACGAGAAATTCCCTCAAATCGGGAAAATTCTGAGCCGGCCAAGTGGGATGCTGCGAGGCAACGGGTTGTCCCCAAATATCACAGTCGAAGTGTTGAGACCCAGAGGTTTCCATATTCACATTCTTGTCTAGCCGGTTCCATCGATCACCTTAGCACCGGGTTGTTTTGGCGATTGGAACGAAAGTACCCGGATGACTCAACAGATCAGTTCCAATTATGTATTCTGTGCCACACAGTTAGTTATAGTTCTTAATATCCTCTTCTAGTTGGTATTAAAATACCCATTTCTCATATCCTTTGGAAGATTTTCAATATTGCAATATCCAAAAAATGGATATTACGAAATATGTCCAATGTTTCTTTAATATCCTTTACCATATTTCTTGCACAAAAAGTACAATGAGCTTGCACAAGGCATCTCCGACGCTACAAAGCATATATAATTATTCACAATATCATCTGTGACTTTTCGGCTGACTAGTATGAATGATTTCAGGATATTATAGATGACACGATTATTCCTGGTAGCTGACATTGGCTACCAAATTTCGATGCGTCATCTGTAACATCGAATTATCTTTGCTAGTATATCAATGTCGGGCAGGGCCAACTATAATCTCAGAACTTTGAGAAGCATCTGTTACGTAAGCTGATACATACATCAATTTCTTAGGGAACTATTTGAGCTTACCTCTAAAAAAGGTTTACAAAAAGGTTTACAAATGATTACTCAACACTTTTCAATTCTTGATCAGCATCAACAGCCGACGGTCGATATAGCGATGACCGTCATGCAACAAAAACGCACAATTTCAACTTTTGCCCGCCTCCGAAATTTGTAAAAAGCGTCATATCTCCCACAGATGTAAAGATAGATGGTTTGTAGGAGGATTATGTATCGATCCGCCAAGAGAATGGGAAGATCGGATGAGCGGATGTTAAGTTATGATCGAAAAGGCGCATTAGCAGCGCTGCTTTCAGCTGCCACTGGAGCATCAAAATGTATGCCGAGCGTATAATTTCGTTGGTCAGATTCGGGCTTGACGACATTCTTTCTGGTTATTTAAATGACTTCTAAAATAGAATCACAAATTAGCTTTTCCAGACTTTAGTTCCCCCTTAATGCATTTCTGTACCAGCGAAAGTGTATGCACAATACGTTTATTACTGCTCCAGTTTCAGCTGAAAGCAGCGCTGCTACTCTTTGGTGCGGCAACGAACTTTGCTAAGCCCATAATTTCATTATCGTCAACTATGAGATCTGTTTGTTGATGCAGACATCGACTTGGCTCTAGATGTTGATCAGGAATATTTATATACTTTATGAGGACGGAGATACATCTTTCTGGAACTCTAACAGCCTAGCTAGCAAGCTGAAATTATTGTCGAAAAGTTCTTAAAGTATTACAAATTTTGAAATACCGATAAAACAAATCAAGGGTGGAAAACTCGTAAATCTTAACTTTTTTAATTCTAAATAATTAGATGTAATTTATCTATGACTCCAATCTGGCAGAGAAATGCACATAAGCAGCAGCTCAAGATATGTCAAATGGATTTGAAGAGATTAAACCAAACGTTTGGGGATCAAGTCCAAGATATTCAGTATATTTCAGAGTTGAAAATGCATAAATCATTTCAAGATCGATTCACGAATCAATCATAGTCCAATCAAAGAGAGGTGCATAGCTAAGTTAATCGACTCAATTTCTATCCAAGATAGCATTTCTGTAGATTTATTACACAAACTGAAAAACAAGAAATCAAAATCATTTTTCAAAAACACTGAGGAAATATACGTTCAGTGTTTCGAATACTAGAGATGGGCGTTTATAACACGAATGGCACTCCACATCACATCATGATATATTGCCTTGGACTAACATTCGTAAATATATTCATAGCACTCTGTCATGTGTTAGTTTGAATAATATGCCAAAATATCAGAAATTATGCACGACCGCATTTTGGTTTCTTAGACTAAAAACCAACCCACATAATGAAGATCAGTGGGTACAATACCCCTTTCCTGTAATTTCAGAATTCTTGACTTGAGCTCGCATATTGAATGCAAGTCCAGAAATTCCTTTGTGCAATGAAACATCAACCTTCCACAGCATTTTGTGCCGCGTCTTGTCACTACAAGCTGGCACGCACGAAATCTGATCTGGTGTTAAGTCGTGCGTGTTTGTGACACGAAGAAAAACACGACAGGCGCTTAACTCTATTCAATACCAGCCTGAGGTGTAGAGCTGGAAAACAATCGTTGCGATGATTTTTGTGAAATGATTTTATAAAATCACAGACTGAGTTACAAACAAGAAAGAAAATCGGTCAAGCCCGACTATGGCATACTCTGTACCAACGAAATTCTACGCTCAGCATAAATTTTGATGCTGCAGTAGTAGCTGAAAGCAGCGCTGCTTCTGCGCTGCTGCAGCGAACAGTCTTTTGATCATAACTCGAAAACCGTTCATCCAATCTTCACCATTCCTTTGGCTAGTCGATAAGTTATCCATATTACTAAATATATCTAGAAGGAACAAACCACCTATCTTTAAAACTGTAGGAGATATGACGTTTTTTCTAAATTGCGGATCTGCCTGCAGACATAAGAAGCATATGTCCCATACATGTCAAGCCTCTATCTCTTACCATCTCTGAGATCTGTGCGTTCATACGGACAGACAGACGGACAGACGGACATGGCTATATCGACTCGGCTATTGATGCTGATCAAGAATATATATTCTTTATGGGGTCGGAGATGCTTCCTTCTGGATGTTACATACTTTTGCACAAACTTATAATACTCTATGTACTTGTACTATGTAGATGTATTTTTGGCTTGCAGCTTATCCTTCATAAAGGATAATCGTTTTGTTTCTGCTTTTGGAAGTGTTGGCTGTGGGGTCTGCGGATGTTTGGACAATTCATTGTGCAGTTCCTCCTAGATAGCTTTTGCTGCCTGTTCCGCGTTCGAAGCACTTAGAAACCCATCCTTTTTGAACCGTGGGTCTAGAATGGAGGAAATCCTAGTGATTGATTGTGTGAAGTTTAAGGCGATCTCAACCTCCGAAGATAACAATGTAACTATTTCATGTAAGCCTTTATGAATTTCACAGATAATTGGAGTTACTTTCTTATCCGCAGAAATAGAAGTAATTGCATCATGAAATGGGGACAGTATTTTGGTTAGTTCCTTAATTGTGAATATCTCGTCGTGGGGCTTTTGACAACACCGTAGAGAAGAGTGAAAAGCAATCGATGGTATTTTCGATACATCGATGTTTTTGATAGTACTATCGATTGTTTTTACAGCTCTACTAAGGTGTGTTAAGTGCTGCCCATCGTTGTTCCAGTCGGTGCTGCCCAGTATGAATGTATGATTTGGGCTCGGAGATGCTTCCATCAGGCTGTTACGGTTCAGAGTATAAAAATGGGGTTACAAATGTTGATCGCTTATTCCAAAGCTATGTCTTTGGAATATTGAAAAATGTTGAACCAACTTTTTGGTATTTGTGGATGTTTGGGTTAGTCTTATAGAATGATGTTGCCTGATTTATGAAAATTTGAAGCTCACACGAGATGGAGAGAATCTCCTTCGGGCCGTTTAGACAATTTAATTGATTTTTTGGTGCAGGTGCAAACTCAAACCGTTTCGCGTAATGTTCCCTTTGGATCATTAGATTGGATTGGAAAAAGGATATTAAGAAATATACATTCGATGGTTTCGGTATCCATTTGGAGTTGACAAATATCCATTGAATGGTAAAAGGATCTCAATCCAAGGGAAATGAAAAATGGATATCTTGTTATCAAAATGAGAGGGATATTAAAAACTATCCACTCCAATTGCATCATTTTGGATCTGGTTTTTCTCTGTGCAGTGATTCGATCTAGATTATTGGGGGCACATTCTGGCTAGGCACCATCTGTGTATATTTCTGATTATTGATTCCAGTCCAAATATGTCCATTCCTCCCCCAAAAACCTCTCTCTACAGTAGTCTATGACAGTAGCTAGTACTATTTGGATTTCCTTATTTGATTCCCTTTTTTGCACTGTGTCTGTTTTTGTTTGATTTTGGTTTTCATCCGTTTCCTACCTTTACCTTTAACCTGCCTCTGGCATCTCAGAGACGACCTCTAATATGGATGATTCTAATCGACTTGTTCGCTTTGCAGCTTGCAGTTCCGTTGTGCCCAGCTCAGACTACGCCTACAATCCAGCCTACACCCAGTATGGTGGAGCCTATGGATCATACGGCTACGGTACCAGCGGCGGCTTGATAAGTAAGTTACGGGGGGGCTGACGGCGTTGGGAATGGGCTCCAAAACTAATCGATTCTCTCTTACATATCAGACTCGTCATACTACTACGAAGGTGGCCAGAATCAGTCATCGTTAAACCAGGACCTGCGCTCACCGCTGGCGGCCACGAGGGCCAACTCCTTGGCCTCGGCTGCCTCGCCCACTGGCAGTGCGTGCACAAAGTCCGAGACGTCGGATATATTTCTCGTCTAGCGACTAAACCTCTGAATACTACAGTTACCCGAGCCCCTCAGTCCCAGGGAAGTCATGGCCTAAATATCACCACAGTATACTCCTATTTCTGGTATCTGGTAGTTCAGTGATAAGTAGTTCATCATCAAAGAACGGGTCCTTGCAATACATATGTCCAAATATGTCTCGTCCACATCTGGAACGGAACGGAACGGAAATAGAACTGAACTCAACGAGACCAATTCTCATTACATAAATAGCTAATTTTGCATTTATTACTCGATTCGCATCACCAGGCGGGTGTTGGTAACGATAAGGTCCTGCTCAAGTAACGAAATAATCCAGAGCATAGATAACAAACACGTTTGTATTATTTTAAGTGAAAAACGCAAGAAACCAAAATGTCCACTAAGGGAAACTCAACCAAAAACCAAGCAAGTTTTTTGAAAACTTTCAAATCAAATGTATTAGGCTTAAGGAGTCTGCAAAAGCGCATAAGTGCACGTTCGTGTAAAAATTGTACATATATGCATTCAGAGGATTAAGGACAACTGTAAGGGCGACTTCCAATGAGACTATACAACAACATTTTCCATCTAGAAATGCCACAATACAGTTGAGAGGCCAGTTCATTGGCAATGTATCAAAGGGTCCTGCTCGCAGGAATAGATCCTCAGTAGTTGAAACATTCTGAATCTAACTCTAAACGGAAACGGCAAACACTTGATTTCCATCCGATTGACTTGGGAATTGGCATGCAAGTCCCGATGTGTTCCGATTTCGCAGTATCCGCTCCAAGTTGAAAAGCGTCTGCGAGAGTTAGTTTCGGCACGGAGAAGGGTATGCCACGATTTCCGTATCTTACATATTCATCCAAGGGAGCTGAAAATCATCCAAGGGATATTCGAAACAACCAACTCCAATTGGATTTTTCTTTTTCTTTAGTTCTTGTTAGATTCTCCCTAGGACAAGCAGGAGGCGAGGCGAGGTGGGAGAGTCTAGGGCAGAGAGTCGAAACAGCCCCTAAAAACTGTCAACTGTCAAGGGGTCGCCAACAAAGGAATGGGATGGAATAGAATTAATGCGAAATGAGTGTCCTATTTGATGCAGAAGACAATGAAATCTTAAAATTATGGCCTGACTTATGTTGTTTTAATTTGAAAAATGAATTTAGGAATTTGGATCACCAACAATTCGAACTCAATTAATATTTTCGAGTTTTCAACACCACAAGACAATTTTGAATTGAAATTTCCAGAATAAAAATCGGAAAATATTTTAATTATAATTTATACTTTAGAATAACTAAAGTTGAATCACAATAATCTCTGGGATCGCTGCTCAAAATCGAAATTTAAAGCAACTTTGGGTTGAAATAATTCGACATCATCTAGAATCACCCCGCCCCGCCCCCCGCCTCAATAGACTCAACTCGACGTGGCATTTTTGGGTGCCGAAAATGTGTTCAATTTGCTGTATAGTGTTATTGCTTTTAGGTCACTCCACTTATTTATATTATTTATTTCCAACTTGGTTTACCATTGCTTGTATGTTCATTTATGCATGTTCTCGTACTGTTCAAAAATACTCGGGTGTACGTCAAACTCGAACACGAACTCTAACTCGTACCCATAACCACGTACTCGTAGCTGTAAGTAGACTTAAATCTTGGAGGACGCCCGCTAGTTGTTAAGAAAGCACAAACCAAATGTACTTAGTAGGCATATTACCACATATAAATTTAACTAATTAATAAACTAGGTGTATCGAATAATTGAATAAACATAATTATGGAAGAGCAAGCCCACATCGAACCAGCCGGGGACGGGGCAATTGTACTTACTGGCAGTACCGTGGGCAGTTCATAAAATTTGTTCAAGTGCCGCCGCGTCTTTTGCATTCAGCTGTGTTCACACAATCAGCAGGACGGCAGCTGGCCAACAGTGAATCATCAAGGATTTGCCAATGAATTGGTTAGAGGAATCAGTGGTGAACTCCAGTGCATGTCCACAATTCATGTATCGATTCAGCACGCATTATTGAACTCACCTTGATTCATTCATGATTGCTGAATGACTTTTGCATAGAAGTCACTGATCAATTTGGTCGACTGTAGAAGCCTGTTTCTTGAAACTTGACTACGAGCTTAAAGGCAAAGAAAGCGGAGAGCGCGAGCAACAAATGAGAACATTTCTCTCACGCCCGCTTTCAACGTTGCCAATGGCTGTTGCCTACAGTTTACACTGAGAATTCATCGATGTCAGTCAAATGAGTTCAAGGCCCAGTTGAGGTAAGTACAAAACAAAATTTTTAAATGGGCACTTGAAAACAGAAAGAAAGTCGCTCAAGCCCGACTATAACATACTGTGTACACTCAAAAAAGGCTACCGGCGCTCTGCACCAAACGGGATAGAATTTAAGAAGTTTTGTACTTGAAATTTCAAGTATGATTTGTTCTTGGGTGTACTTAAATTAAGTACGAAACATTCTAAACTTGAAATGTGACTGGTAATATTATTGAAATGAGAACAACCCTTCTTGACTCAAGAACATTTTATACTCGCAGTAAGATGAAAAATGCTAGAAAAGCGAGTTCTTAGTTCAAGTACAAAATATGTTAGATTGAGTACAAAATAGACTCATTATCCTAGCTCCACAAAGTGCGCAACAGAAAATATAAATGATTTTTTAAGCGAGTCTGTTCTTAAAATTCCCAATTCTGGCTTTAGCACTTTTGTAATGGAGAAGATGGCAAATTTCTGAGCTATAGTAGCTCTAACTAGCTCTTTGGTTATGGGTCTTGGATATTTCTTTGGTTTAATACAGAGACCTCGTTCAAGAACAAAGTGGGAAATCAAGAACATTTTGTACTTGTTTGAAATACTCTTATAATCTTCCTAAAATCTTTTCGGGCTGGCAATAGCAATTACTCACTTTAAGGACGAATATTTTGTACTTATTTTGAGACATATTCGGGCTTGACTCAAGACCATTATAAGCTAAAAGTATTATTAAAAATATTTTAATAATTCAAAACATACTTAATATATCCCAAAACAGTCTAAAATCAAGTATTTCTTCTTGGTTTTTTTTTCTGAGTGTACAAACGAAATTATAAGCGCTCGGCATAAATTGGGATGCTGCAGTAGCAGATGAAAGCGGCTCTGAACCAAACCTTGAACCGAACCTCTTTAGAAATAAAAGTGTAATAAGAAACCTAGAACAGAATTAAGAATTAACTTAACTACTTAATTTAACTACTCACAACCCATCATAGCATCTATTGTTGTATTTTGTATATTCTTTTATACCTACCTTAATGCAAAAATGTTTAGCTCTATCTCTTAAAGACAAGCGGCCGGACAGTCGGACATGGCTATATCTACTTGGATGATCAAGAATATATATAAATACTTTATCAGGTCAGAGATGCATTTTTCTGGCTGTTACATACTTTTGCACAAACTTATAATACTCTATGTACCCACAGTAATGCCGCTCTTATATTCCGAAAGCAGGGAGCTCTAGATGTCTAAGAACAAGATAATATTTTTCGGCCAATTTCTAAAGTCTAGGAAATACATCATTTGAGTGAGTGTGGTTTGATTCGGGCTTACCCCCCTTGGGATAACTTTCAACTTACGATTCGGCGGAGTCCCCCCGGCACCTTGGATTGAAAAACAATCGCGATTTGTCAATATATAGTAGAAGCATTTATTTCTTCATGATTTCATTTATCGTATGCTCGATTTCGATTTGGATTTCGGTTGTATGTGGGTATGTGGTATATGCATATAATACTTGCCCCGCGACATACAAAACGTTATTTTGCGTACATGCAGATTTCTTAGGCTCGCTCTTATATGGTAAACACCCTTACGGCTATATCTATTGCATTGCATGGGTATGGCTGTGCAATGCTCATGTCCTTCACCCGTCTATGTAGTCTCATTGCGTTCTACTTGGATTCAGATGAGCCCTCTCATACCCGAAGTGAAGCAGCGGAATAAAAAGTACATACTTACATTAAAAAAACATGATGGGTTTGTCTATACAGGCTACGGTACAATACAATACATCTAATTATGTATGGACGAAATGTAAGCGCTTGAAAGCAGCTTGTACGAGGAATACAATTCATATTTGTATACATATATATTATATATTCATTCATAAGGAGTCACAATAATATGTCATACACCACACAGTGCAGTGCTGGATGCAGTGAAACGAAAAACGGACGGTATATAAGCAGAAGCCAAAATGATGCTCGAACCAAGCCGGACTTAGCTGGCAAATGAGTTGGGGGTGGGGGGCGGGGCGGAGAGTTCAAACAGTGGTTCATAATATTTACGGCGACAGATCGCATGTTCTGGTGTAGCATTATTTTGTGACTCGATACTCGCTAGTTACTAACCATTAAAAAAAGGATATGTGCTATCACTTATGTAATATATATTATATATATCGATATTTACGCAATAGCTGGGACACGGCTCCGATTTCCTCTCGTTACCCATTGTCCAGACATGAGACGGGCGCAGGCAGTGGCACGAGCACCAAGTCCCCCACTTACATAGGTAAGTACGTTTGAAAGAAACCGAAACCTTTGTATTACACATAACGAAATAATAATCAGAATTGTTCTACGTGTCTAACGAAAGAGGTGATTTCGGCGCACCGAAACTTGCATACCCTTTGCGAACTACTTTTGACAATCTGCGAAGCACTTCTGCCAGGCGAGGCACGGCAGTCGCGAACAGCAATTAACAGTAATCAATGAAAAACGATGCACTTATTTTACGAGACGAGAGATTCCTCCCATTAAGCCGTGCTCCGTGTGATCGCGCCCGGACAGCAGGGGTATACAATTGTAGCACTCGGTTCTTATGTGGTATGCAGATAGGTCTATTGCCTTTAGTTTGGCTCTACCAATGTGGGTGTTGGGTATGAGTTTACATAAGTGTAATTGTACTATGCCTTAAGATTACATGTACATCGGTATTTCGCATTTCGCCACTCCAACGACTCCACCGCCGTAAATGACTTGCTGAGTATTCGTGGGCCACTATCGAAGTATGTAGTTGATCTTGTAGTTTATATTTTAAAAGCACATTTACATATCTTTAATTTCAACTTTGTTAGATAAACTGCGAAACTCATCCTCGCCTTAATTCACCGTCGAAAACATATTCGTGTTATCCCATTCGAGCTGGTTGATGTGAGCGAACCCATCCTTCATGACTGCTTGAAGAGGGAGAGAGAGAGAGAGAGAGAAAGAAGTTGAGCTGAACCGCGATGCAAACGCACCGACTTACCTTCTTCGTCTTCAGATTCTGAATTTTCCGAATCGGAGCTATCCTCAGAAGCGGCGTCTGTTTGCATCGGATTAATGGTAATTGTCAGCGCCGAATCGTCCCAGATTAGGCCCTCATCCGCAATCTAAACAAAGTGAAGTATAAAGACTATTAAGCTGCCGTCGTACCAGAGCTCCTTAAGTTTGCTCAAGCAAAGTGGGACTGGTTCGGGAAAATATAAAGTGGATCGCGAGCTAGACCCTCTGCCTTAAGACTTCGTTCACGTCCACGTTCTAAAAATTTATTTCAATCTTTTATCCCGCCCCGTCCTAGGCTACCCAAACAAATTTACAAGGCTCGCGGAAATTTGAGAATTAGAAGAACATAATCCACTTCCGCACTACCACATGGTAAAGATGAAACTTTTTCAGTATATTGAAAGGTATGTAGTGATGCCATATGATTTTCGTTTAAGCTATGGATTTATGGTGGTCGGAGATAAAAGTTGCTTAAAGTCTTACTTTGACCCTTTTTATGGCAATCCTATACCAAAGTTTTAACACTCTCCAGTATTTAATAAAGTTTTGAAGAAACTATCCCCAAAACTGCCCAACATTGATTGTCTTCTCTATAACTCGACTATCGTTCATCGGATCTCTACCGATCCTTTAATGGAATCATAAATAATTCTAATTACTAAATCTTTCCAAAAGGTACAAACCTTCCATCTATAAAATTGTGGGGGCATGGCAAAAAATGAAAAAAAGAGTGGGCGTCTCGGAACACCCGGTACGAGCTAAGCTCTTTATGAAGGATAATTATAATCTGATTTGAAACTACAATACTTGCAAAAGAATATAAAGTACTATTGTTTTTGTATGTTTATATCCAGATGAATTTTATTTTTAATCGAATTTACGTTTTGACTCGTAAAACAGTGTTCCCCAAGAAAAAAGGCTCTCTGTCTTTAACTGCCATGAAAACAATAAAGATCCTCTGACTGCGTGTTCTGTTTAATGGTTAAAAGTAAACGTCGATAGTGCTACATTTTTTTTATATTTTTCATTAAAGTCCTGCATCCAGCTCTGCGGGAAATTCCTGCCGTAAATTTGCTATTTATTTTGAGTGTGTGGACCCCACTGTCTGTCTCTCTTTCAAAGCCTTCTTACAGTCATTTGCTAGCCAGCATACACAAAACTAATGAACTGCCTCTACGCTGCCTCTCTACGTTTTAGCGCGCATTCTACTTTGGAATTCCCAAACGGTTATGCCTCCGCTAGCATGGAGAGACTTCTTAGACACGTTCAGTTGGTAGGCATTGATCGCTGATGATAGAGGGTGGTTTCTCTTGAAACAGCTGTACGATCTACCAGCCTCCTTTGTGGTGTTGTGTCTCTGTTTAAAGTTGTGCGAAAGCATAACATGACCTCGAGCCGGCTAAAAAAAACTGCAGGTTTACTAAGAACAAAGGTCACAGAAAAACCAGTCACATGAACAATAACATGTATCTTCTTTACTTATTTGTGCTTTTTCCAGAAATGTTATCAAAATGCTTTTTTTCTGTGATTCGTCAAAGACATGGTCTTGCCTCAACTGCTTGTATTAAAGCAATTTTCTCAAGTTTTTACCTCTTTTTTTGACATATTACTTCCAAAATAAATGTAAACATTATATTCCTGAGCTGTGTATCAGCTGTTTCTCAAACCAAACACACGCCTTCGAAACGCCGCTATCGATACGCGGCTATCAAGACAAAGTGTGCATTTTGTTCATGTTGCTGGGCGGACAATCGAAAAGGTAAACTAAAAATTCCTGACACAATTTTTTTGATATGGAATTTGGCAGGAATTTTTGGTTTCCGCGGTGCAGGATACCCGGCATAACCAACAAAATTGTTGCTAAAATTCCTTAAAAATTGTGCATTAAATGTGTTGACAAAATAAAATAAAGCCACAAAATAGCCCAAACTTAGCAATCAATGACATTCAGCCAAACATCATCAGCAATCGCAAATCGTAAATCAGTAGTCGTAAATCGGTTTTATCTGCTAAAAGCGCCAAATGTTTCGGTCACTGTTTCGGTCACTACTGGTCACTGCTTTGGTTACTGTCTCGGTCACGGTTTCAGTCACTGTTTCAGTCACTGTCAACTTTTCGGTCAGTGTTTTGATCACTTTTACAGTCACCTCTGATCTCCCACCACGACCCCCCAACTCACAACCCACCTGCTGCTTTGGCTGTTTTGCAAAGAGAGGACCGGTTGTTGCGAACTCTGCTCACAACCCACCTGCTGCCATCGCTTTCTTGCACAGACTTTCCGGCTTTCGACCTTACTAAATACCTAGATATGGTGCGAAAATAGTTAAATTGGCAACACTGGTTCACACTGGACTCCAGTATAAGCAACAACTACAACAACAAGCGAAAAAAACGAACGCGACGGCAGCAGAGAGTGCCAGTGCGGGAGAAAATGAGAGAGCGCATATAATTTGCTGCATACATGAAAGTTGCATACATACATATACACGCACGCACTGAGTGAGCTCACACACAAACGCTGCTGACTTTGCAATGTCAAAACCGTAGCCAAAGAAATCTGTCACAAAGACAATCGTTTTCTGGATTTACCCCCCAGTCTATCGTCCGTAAAAAAGCTTCGCTCTAATAAACGGCATCTGCCTGCAACTAATACACGATCATAGAAAATAAAGGTTATACTGGGTGGAGATTCTATAGGTAATTCAAAAAGTTACTTTAACCTAGCCTCAATCGACGCGAACAGATAATGTCGCTGCAAAGAGGGACACATTTAATGATTTCTTTAAATTTCCGAACGAACATTTTAGTTTCGGAACAAACAAATACTTAAGTTCGGAATTTTGGAGTTTTAACCCGGATTGCAGCCATAGTATAGAGTATTATTGGTTATTGGGAATATATCGCACCGCGACCAGTCTTGGTCTACTGAGTTACAACTCTCGTAGCGGTCCAATTTCCTGCACGAATTCCAGGATTTTCGTGGGTTCTTGGCACGAAGCATGTTGGTGGGGCTTAAGTTGCGTTCCCCAAATCTGTTGTCAGGATCCTAAGGGTATTCTTTCCTTGTTGGATCAATTTCTAAAGCCTTTCAGGGTTGTGTCTCACAATAAATGCTTTTGCTTGTCTCATCCCCTTGGTGTTTACCCAGGAGGCTGTTGGTACAGAGTACATAAAAACCATAATCTTCACACCTATTTAACTGACCATCAATATACATACATTGCCTATGCTCCCATTTGCATCTACCAACAGTTAGTTCCCCACCAGTTGCGAGTTGATGCAAAGCGTGTTTATTAACAATTTACCTTAGGGCATGGCTGATGTCGATCCGTGTACTTCTGGTTGTTTTTTATCCTTGCAATTGACACGCCACACAGCAGAATGACCAGAAAAACGCAGATTAGAATAATGAGCATTGTCGGATGGGAGGCTTCGGCTAAAACAAAAACATTCAAATGGTTCATTTCCTTGACAAAGGATTGGTCTTCCACTTACCCTTGTGTGCAATGGAATGCACATGTGACTTGGGCTCTTGCACATCGTTGGTATGAAGCAGTGAGTACGAAAATACCTTGGTGTCTGTAAAAGAAAATATAAATGAGTTGAAAAGAGTTAAGAATATTTGCCTAAGAAACCATGGCACAGTATTGAAAATAGCCGATATCGATAGCAGATTGCTCCGCTAAAGTTAATCGAGCGAGCTTGGTTGGTTCAAAACACTGGAAGTGTTTGTGAAATGAGAATTAACAACATGAGAATTCATGGAATAATCAGCAAATTTTAGGATTGTTTCACACTCCGAAAACATTCAGACCAGGAGAGTTAATATCTTATATGTCTTGAAAACAATGGCCGTGTTCAGCAGAAGAATTTATCGCTGTATCAGAAAAAAAATGATACATCGAATACTTTCTGCTGAACGAAGTACTTCATTTTTGGAAGGAGACTTTCAGAGACAATCTTTTAAAAGCTGGGCCGACGTGACAACATGGAAATAACACAATAGTTGTCCAATTTTAGTTTTTACATATTTATACCCTTGCAGAGGGTATTATAATTTTGCCCAGAAGTTTGCAACGCATAGAAATATACATTTCCAACCCCATAAACTAAATACATTCTTGATCAGGGTGTCGAGCTGAGTCGAGTGAGCTTTGTCCGTCTGTCTGTCCGTCTTTTGGCCAAATCGGATGACTAAATCATATAGCTCCCATGGGAACGAACGGCCGTGGAATGGGTAAAACGATTATTTTTGAAAATATTCAAGCGAGCACTTGCAAGGGTATAAAAACTGTGGCTTAGACGAAGTTAGCTTAGCTTTCAGGTTTTTTTTTTTTTTTGTTATTTTAAACCAGTGGTGCCCGACAGCCTCTTATGAGTGCACAATTAAAAAAACATATTCAGAAACAACAACTGCCACAATAAAACGAAAGAGAAAACCGATTACTGCCGGTTCTTGTGCCTACAGCGCTGTCTGCACGTATTGCTGTTGCCTTTAATTTCGCAACAGCAGCCTATGCCTATGCGTCGCGAACTACAACAACATTGGTGCATGCAGCGTATAAAGCTTGGGCATCGCTGTTTTATTAACTATTCATCGCCAAAAACAAAAGTTCATTTCAAATTCAATACAAAATACCCTTTTCATTTGTTTTCATTTAATTGTTTTTGAGTTTTTCAATTTGAATGTAGCCCGTTTTTGTAACTGCTATTGAAGGCTCATCCTGGAAGTAGGCCACATTATTTATTAGACCTAACCAACGTCAAGCTCAATTGTTTCGCTTATAACTCCGGTGTTTTTTGTCCGATCTGATTGTACTTTTTATTGGGCCTAGCTTGATGT
>JAWNNM010002873.1:0-21509 GCA_035044965.1 Lordiphosa andalusiaca | reverse complement strand
GATGTTATAGATTCCTTTAAAAAATACATCCATCGACAAATGTTTCAACATTTTGGTAAGGTCTTAATAATAAAGGCTTATAAAATATTCCTTTTACTATACTAGCTGTACCAGCAACTCAGGTATCAGTTTAACGAGCAGTTAAGAGCTAGTATAGATGAACAGCTCCTGGAAGATAAAGTGCCAATTAACCTAAACTAAGTCGATTCTAAAAGTTGATAATTGAAATAAATTAAGTAACGATCAATATGATTAAGAATATGGATAAAAGGTAAATATGTTTCATTTTAAACGTTTTTATCATTCAAAATTCAAACTATTCTTCTATGTGCAAGCGAACCAAGGTTCGAACCAGAACCTTGGGTTCAGGGGTTCCAAGAACCGATCCGCGAACCGAACCTTAGATTTTACAATGGATTCGAACCCCCGGACCGAACCTCATGGATAATTTTAAAGGTTTGCAGCCTTGCCATTAACACATTTATTCGTTCTTCAATTTTCAAGAATTTCGGTCTTGAAATCGAGCTAAATTCGTTCTCAGTATAGTGTTTTTAGGCAAGGGGACTGACATAAAGACACAGAGATGTGACATTTAAGAGAACACAGAGGTGAACTCACTCTCTCAGTGTGGGTTGTTTATGGTAGAGGAGTTTGTGGTGAAACTATCAATCGATTTTTGCACTCATGTTGCTTTGAAATTCCCAACCAATTATGCCATTGCTGGCATGGCATGACGGCAATTGACAGCCAGTTGACAGACAAAGAGTGATGCTGCTTTGAGGTGTTAACCTAAGTATTCCTCGAGCCGGCTAAAAATTGCAACATGGCTTAACAATTAATTTTTCATGAAATAAATTTAAGCAAAATGGAAAAAATCAACTGATTTATTGTTGTATTGTTGGAATCTGTGAAGCTCTTGATTATAGAGTAAACAATCTTACGGATTACGGTTTCGGTTTTTGACAATGCTGTATGCCCTTGATTCAAGAATGAGCAAACTTAAATTCGAGGATGTTTAGCACTTGATTAAAGAACTATTCTGCTTGAATTGAAACACAAAAAATGTGATAGAAATATTTTTAGAACCGTTTTCAAAATTTGTTGGCTAAGGTTCATGCTCGGGTTCGGCAGGGAAATATTATTTTATCTCCATAAACCCGGAGTCTCCGACTCCAGAGCGGTTTGACTCCAAACCGGCTTGCAGCCCTGATGAGAATATAAATAGACTTGACGGGATATAGGAACACCCTCGCCTTTCTTTAGGGAAATCTCAATAAATAGGGTTATTATATTATATGGTTGCTATATGCTATGATTTGTATACTCCATACCATAGGTACACAGAGTATTATAAGTTTGTGCAAAAGTATACTTTTTTACTTTTTACTTTTTTACTAAAAAGTAACGGCCAGAAGGAATCATCTCCTACCCTATAAAGTATATATTCTTGATCAGCAACAATAGTCAAGTCGATATAGCCATGTCCGTCTGTCTGTTCGGATAAACGCACAGATCTCAGAGATGGTAAGAGATAGAGGTCTGACATGTATGGGACATTTGCTTCTTAAGTCTGCAAGCAGGTCAAGTTTATTTTCAATTTTAGCCACGCCAATTTTATATCCCACAGTTGTAAAGATAAATGGTGTGTTCTTTCTGAACATATTTAGTTCTCAGTATTACTCATCGATCCGCCAAAGGAATGATGAAGATCGGATGAGCGGTTGTCGAGTTATGCTTAAAAGATAGCAAAGCTGCTTTCAGCTGCTACTGCAATATCAAAATTTATGCTGAGCGTATAATTTCGTTGGTACAGAGTATGTTATAGTCGGGCTTGACCGACTTTCTTTCTTGTTTTCTTGGCAATCTGCTAACTTTTAAAATATAATTATTATAATATAAATCGGTAATCTCTAACTTTAGAATCTATTAAACTCAACTCGAATCTAAAATATGCATTTAAAATACTTATTCTAATCATTTATAAAATAACTTTTAATGCTGCCCTTCTTCTTGCACCGCACCGATCATTTTTACCGGCTTACGATCCGTTTTATTGACGAAGGGCTGTCAATTTTAGTGCATAAGGCCGAGAATTTACTATTCTAACCATCAAATAAATTAATCCAGTCTCTTTTTCATACCTTTAAAGTATGAATCTACCAAAGTTGAAAAATGGATTTTTATCAAACGTAAACTACGTATAATATTTTTATACTCTGTACCGTAGGTACATAGAGTATTATAAGTTTGTGCAAAAGTATGTAACATCCAGAAGGAAGCATCTCCGACCCCATAAAGTATATATATTCTTGATCAGCATCAACAGCCGAGTCGATATAGCCATGTCCGTCTGTCCGTCTGTCTGTCCGTATGAACGCACAGATCTCAGAGATGGTAAGAGATAGAGGTTTGACATGTATGGGACATATGCTTCTAATGTCTGCAGGCAGATCAAGTTTATTTTCAATTTTGGCCACGCCCCCTCCCGCCCCCGCAATTTAGAAAAAACGTCATATCTCCAACAGTTTTGAAGATAGATGGCTTGTTCCTTCTGGATATATTTAGTTATTAGAATAACCTATCGATCCGCCAAAGGAATGAAGAAGATCGGATGAACGGTTTTCGAGTTATGATCAAAAGAAAAATTTTCTTGGTACAGAGTATGTCTATAGTCGGGCTTGACCGACTTTCTTTCTTGTTTATTATTATTTGTATATTCAGAGCAAACATATTTTTCAAATAAGACCTAAAAGATAATGAACGGTGTTAAAGTTTGCGGAAAATTCAATTTGAAAAGATAACTTCTTTGGCCAAGCGTTGCGGGCAGAGGCCCCACTGTGCGAACTGTCGAATTTCACAGCAGTCTGAATGGTTCTGCCTCGTTTCGTTAAAGCTGAATCATATATATTTATATATATTTCAATGGTAAATAGTTTGGACACACCCGCCTGGGATTACCGACTTAAGTAATATCATAACTTTGTCCCATCTGATGAGCTCATTGATGAAAACATAGCTGATTCCAGGGTGGTAATCACATTTCTAATAAACTCATTAAACAAGTCTGCAAAGTTTCCTTTAATTGTCTATTTCCAAACAATGTTCTCATTGTCCACGGTTTTTGTTTTTTTAATTTTGATTTTTTTTTCATTTGTTAAGACGCATCCCCTTCAAACTCGAATCCACATTATCCTCGTAAGGGCCACCGTCATCCAACCAAGATGTCTTCAACTTTGTCAGGTAGACAAATAAGTGTGTATGACTGACAACTGTCCCCAAATGCCAAGTACAGGCCCCCTTGAGAAAATGTCTAATTGCAGCAACTTAAACTCCAAATAAGCACTTAATTTACCAGCCAAGTGCTCCGAGTTTCCACTTGCGACCGCCATAAATCGCAAAACAACAACCAGAAGACAAGACGAAGCGAAAAATGCACATGGCGGGTGGAGGGCGGTGGGGTGCGCCACATTTGCAACATAAGCAGATGAGAAACAAGTAAATAAAAATCTAAACAAGGCGACAGAAGAAGGCGACTCATTGCCAAGTCTCAGGGCATCAGACCAGCCGACAATTCAGTTGGCGTGGGTTGAGGCCACAGTGGTGCATTGTGCCCAAAGTTGAACTTGTGTTTCGTTTTGCACAACACGAGGTACTCGCTTATGCAATTCCATATGTTAATAAGCATTTTATGCTGTATGGAAATTTGATCCAATTTGATTGTTAGAAAAAGCCACCAGTCAAAACAGCACACTGAAGGTGTACCCTGGAGTCTACAAAAAAAATACCATATATCCAAACTAAAGTCAATCTCAAACAATGTCAGAAGTCGGTAAATCCTTGTATTTCGTAAGCCAAGATTCTTCAGAATTTATTTATTTGTACCAGAATTCCTGTTTTGTTCACCACCTCAGCTCAGGAGAGCTTTAGTGCAGCTCATTATGGGATCATTTCAAAGAAATAGGGGATTGACCTTAGCTCGTTTTTCGAACTCGACTTGATCCCTCTCTCTGATTAAACCAAAAGGGCACGACTCGATCGTCATTCGTATTTTGATGAACCTGATATCGATTTAAATTAAACTTGCTATTCGAACTACACTAAATTCGAGAATGGATTGCTTAAATAATGACGAGCTTGATTTCAAAAACTTAATGTTACCCACAGGAACCATAAATTACTTATTTCACGACCTTTTGGATTTTAAAACTAACTAGTTCTAGGCAGCCAGCTCGAGGTCATAAGTGGTTTGCACACCACAGATTCTATCTTTAAAAAACTTTGCCTATCAACTGCAGATCATAAGCTATCTTCTGAGGTCAGAAGTACTATAACTAGTAGGGAAGGCAGCATAAGTACTGAAATTCACTCAAAAAATTTAACGTTTATTAACGCCTTTGCGTGTACTCAGTATAAAAACCAAGAGCTTCGCACTTGAATTAAGAACAAGAGGTGCCAATAGGTACGAAAATATCGGTCATAGCATACTCTGTACCAACGAAATTATACGCTCAGCATAAATTTTGATGCTGCAGTAGTAGCTGAATGCAGCGCTGCTGCAGCGAAAAGTCTTTTGATCATAACTCGAAAACCGTTCATCCAATCTTCACCATTCCTTTGGCTGATCGATAAGTTATCCTCATTACTAATTATATCTAGAAGGAACAACCCACCTATCTTTAAAACTGTAGGAGATATGACGTTTTTTCTAAATTGCGGGGGCGAAAGGGGGCGCGGCCAAAATTGAAAATAAACTTGATCTGCCTGCAGACATAAGAAGCATATGTCCCATACATGTCAAACCTCTATCTCTTACCATCTCTGAGATCTGTGTGTTCATACGGACAGACAGACGGACGGACGGACAGACGGACATGGCTATATCGACTCGGCTGTTGATGCTGATCAAGAATATATATACTTTATGGGGTCGGAGATGCTTCCTTCTGGATGTTACATACTTTTGCACAAACTTATAATACTCTATGTACCTTCGGTACAGAGTATAATAAGATATTTAAGTCAAATCCCGTCCAAATTAATACCGGAAATCATTCAATGGATATTCTTTAATATCCTTTTTATACCCTTGCAAAGGGTATTATAATGTTGCCCAGATGTTTGCAGCGCATAGAAATATTAATTTTCGACCCCATTAACCATATATATTCTGGATCATGGTGACGAGCTGAGTCGATTGAGCTTTGTCCGTCCGTCTGTCTGTCTGTTTCTAAGCGAACTAGCCTCTCAGTTTTAAAGCTATCGAGCTGAAATTTTGCACAGAGTCTTCTTTTTGCTGCACACTACTAATATGTCGGAACCGACCGGATCGGATGACTATATCTCATAGCTCCCATAAGAACAATCGGTCGGAAAACTAGTTTTAGTGAAAAAAACTTTTTTCTTTTCAACTGAAACGTCTCCAAACTTTGTAATCGTAAGTTTTGTATGTTTTTTTATAATTCTACAAAGTTTGATTAAAATCGTACAACTAAATGGGATAGCTGCCATACAAAAGATGGTTCTGAAAAACAATCTCAGTTAGAAAAACTTTTTTGTTTATAATGGTAGCATTCTGCAATTTTGTATTTGTTTGTTTCACATGCTTTCACATAATTTGACAAATTTTTGGCCAAATCGGATAACTATATCTGATGGCTAACATAGCAACGATAGGTCGGAAAATGGGAAAAAAAGTATTTTTTGCAAGTATTTAAGCGAGCACTTGCAAGGGTATAAAAACTTAGGCACAGACGAAGTTAGCTTAGCTTTCTCGCTTTTTAGTGTTTTAGGATATTTTCATTATGTGAAACGAACCGTTTTTAAACCGAAGCCAACGGTTCGGCCTACATGAACCGCTGAACCAAACCAGTCTTAATTACGGAGAGGCTTACATTACTGATTAGCGGGAAAACTTTTCAAGAAAATAACAAGAAGTTGTTATTTTTTTGGAAATAAAATTATAAATAATCCAAGTTGTGAGCAAAGAAAACAATCGAAAGAAGAAAAACTTATACGCAGAACAAAAAAGGATCCATTTGGAATGAATATGTTAATAATATCCTTTTAATCATCCAGCGGAGATGCCAAATCATCCAAATGATCATCAGTTTTCAAATCCCTTGAATGATTTTTAGCTCCGTTGGATGATTACAAGGATATTTAAGTCATATCCCGTCCAAATTGATACCGGAAATCATTCAATGGATATTCTTTAATATCCTATTTTCTCTTGTTGTACACATTGCTAGTTCAAATGTTCGGTCCACACCCAGCTTAAAAATAATAATCCCTTTTTCTGCCAAGTATTCCAAATCTGATCAATGCAGCTAAGTAATTTGCTACTGTTTTTCGAATGATTTCCATATAAAAAAAAAAAACAAAGTGTTCGAGTAACTGTGCAACTGTGACTCTGACTCCAACTCCGACTCCGACACCGACACTGACTCCGACTCCGACGACAGACAAACAATAAGCGACAGTAGCACTGATTACTTGAGCACTGCAGAACAACAGTTCCCGTTCCCAGTTACCATTCCCCCCTCCCCCCAAACCCGTCAGATTCTGCAATGGCTTCAACTGCTGTTGCTGACACTCGAGCCATGTTTGGTTACATTTCAGACCGGCTTCGTGGAGGGAGCCGCCGCTGCAGGAGAGCCGGGCTGAGTCGGTGCTTGGTGGGGAGGGGAGGGGGGGGCTGCTGTTGACAGGCATAAGGTGCATGTGCCTTGAGTAAGTGCAACGTTAGAATGCAGCAAGAACTTAAGTAAAATAACTCATGTGCAAAAATAGAATGCCAAACCAACGAGGATGAATGTGTCTAGTTATGCTTGTGCCCTTGCCAAGAGTTGGAAAACGTTCGTTGCACTTGGCTGGTCTCTGGGCACAGTTTGAGAGTCATTGGCTGGTAAGGCGCGCGTACACGATACTTATTTGCACATTTACTCAGGCAAAGTGCTTGGCTTACTTATGATGAGGTGCCCCACTTGATGATATCGCCGTCTTCGGTGGGGAAAGTGGGGGGCAGCTGCGCCCAAAAGGCAAAGTGCTTTTGCTAGCTGTTAGCCGGAAGGGTGGGTGGGTCGGGTAGGGGAGTAAAGAAGCCAACTTGAGCTCTTGTATCTTTGCAGTTTGTTTGTTTGTTTGTTGTTTTGTCGCAGATTGCTTTTAAATTACTTCGAGTCAAAGGCAGAATGTCTGAGATTTTGATTGATTTTTCTGCAATTTTCAGTGTTTTTTTTGTTTTTTTTATGTGCTGCATTCTTTTCTCCCTTTTTTTGTTTGCATTATTGTTTTGCTTTTGGTGAAATTGCTTGGAAAGTGCGCAAAAGGTAGATGAGAGTTATTGAAGGGAGAAATGGCTAAGGATGAAATTGGTGATGGAAAGGTAAAGGGAGCTTAAGTAAAAAATTCATCAAATTAATAATTTATCAAATGCGTTTTGTTACTTCATTTTAGATACGCTTTCAGTTCATTGAAATGAAAAACCTTGACCCAACATTTTGAAACCCGGTGGTCTCTTCTCAACCCACCAAGCCAACACTTCCCCGCGTCACAAACTCCATGCAAAGCAGTTAAACCATAAAAAACGAGAAAGCTAAGCTAACTTCGTCTGTGCCGAAGTTTTAATACCCTTGCAAGTGCTCGCTTAAATGTTTTCAAAAAATACTCTTTTTCACATTTTTCGACCGATCCGATGAATGAAAATTTATTGAATTTGCATGGAAGCTATACCTAAATGATATCCGATTAGCTTAAAACTTGGCAAAATTATGAAACCAACTAAACAAATAAGTTTAACAGATATGTGGCAACGTACATTAATTTTTGTGGATTTCAGGTGCAATAAAAGGTAACACAAGGAGTGGAAACTTTTAATTGTAAAAAAAATGCCTTAAGCCTTGACCGATTAAGTTCTAGTTTTATAAAACCAGCTGAGTAGCATAATATGAATACTTTAACCAAATATCAGCACTTTAGCTTTAATAGTATGGCTTGCAGAAGCTTCAAAAGGAACATATTTTACGGAACTGATCACTCAATTTTAATAAACTTTTATTTAATCGAAATCTTGAACAATTTCTAATCGAAAAAAATGAATTCAAAATATCGAGCGGTTTAAAAGTTACAGAATTTTGTCCAAGGTAAAACGATTCTGGACCACTGTGCGATCGTTCGTATGGGAGCTATATGATATAGTTATCCGATTTGGCCAAAAATTTGCAAAAATGATGTGAAAGTATGTGAAACAAACAAATAAAAAAATTGCAGGATGCTACCATGGAAACCAAAAATGTTTTTCTAACTAAGACTGTTTTTCAGACCTATCTTTTGTATGGCAGCTATACCATAAAGTTGTACGATTTGAATAATACTTTGTAGAATTATAAAAAAACATAAAAACTTACGATTCCAAAGTTTGGAGGCGATTCCATTAAAAAGAAAAAAGTTTTTCAAACTAAAACTAGTTTTCCGACCGATTGTTCCTATGGGAGCTATGAGATATAGTCATCCGATCCGGTCGGTTGCCACATATTAGTAGTGTGCAGCAAAAAGAAGACTCTGTGCAAAATTTCAGCTCGATAGTTTGAAAACTGAGAGACAAGTTCGCGTAGAAACAGACAGACAGACGAACGGACAAAGCTCCATCGACTCAGCTCGTCGCCCTGATCAAAAATATATATAATATATTTTGTGAATATTTCTATGCGTTGCAAACTTCTGTGCAATATTATGATACCCTTTGCAAGGGTATAAAATTGTAATTACTATCATATGTGCAATGTCTTTGTATCCACGGTAAATCAGTGCTAATCCCGGCGAGCATCTGGAATCCTGCATTTCGCATAAATCAAAGTTGGCATAAAATTTCACACCTTGCCTGGTTTTATGATTTTACGCTCAATTTACTGCCCTGATATGAACGACGAAGGCAACAACAAGACGACGAAAACTGAGAGAGAGAAAAAAATAACACAGAACAGAACCTAAAAATTTACTTTGCTCACCGAAATGACATAAAAATTCAATAAAAATTAAGAAATGCCAGCTGCTGTCAGGTTTTCCATCATTTCGGCAGACAAGAGGACGCCAAGTCAAAGGCAATTTCTACCCCACCCCCCGTCTCAGCCTGGGGTCAAATCGTAAAAAGGAGGTAGAAGAAAAAAAAACTTTGAAATTTATGACTCAACCATAAATTCACAACTTTAAGTTGAACGGGTGAAAGTTACACCCAGGTACGAGGTGTTCTGTACTTATCGATTTCTCCCAGCAAATCATTAGGTGACTGCCGTCACGCCCACCTTACAGTTCCTTGAAATTCCTTATTTTTTCTTATTTTTTAGTTGCGTGTGAAAATGAATTGCATTTCTGCTTGTGCAATTCGCTCGAAGTGCAAAAATCGATAGACAATAGTTCAATGAGAACCCAAACTTCACACAATGGAGCACTGTTACCTTTTCCCATCTTTCCTCAAGTACTGCTAGCTGCCATGATGCTGAGCCTCAGCACTTGTAGCTTCCCGTTCCCGTTTCGAGCTGACAATGTGCCTTGCCATGGAACAATGGACGAACAGAGAACGTCATGATATATGTAAGTAAGTGCAGCGAGTAATGAAACAAATAATAATATAAAATAAAAAAAAAGAAGCAACCAACAGGTATTTATTGTATTTGCTCAAGCAGAATATATCCTGCGGCTTGGCATTGTCAATGGGTAAGGGACCAGGGACAGGGTCTGCATCTGGGATAGGGTGAACGGTAGAGGCCTACTTATTTGGAATGCCCTTTCGGGTGGGAAACTAAAATTGTGCTAAAGTCGTTAAATTTTAAGGTATTCAATGTGTGAGTCTGTGGGAGTTGAATGCTAATAAAGACGAAATGACTTGGGAAAAATCAATAAAAGATTACTGACATTGACGTTTGGTGACGATCTATAGCAGGATTTATTTATAATGCTTTAAATGTGAGAGATATTTATGCTCCCAAGATGTTCGACTTTGATTGAAACACCAATTTATTGATAACAAATTAAGAAATACTTTACTTTAATACTTGCTTTCGATTTTTTAGTTAGGGAATACTTTAAGAGATTTTTCTATTTTTGTCAAGCAATGTTTTTGCCAAAAGGAGTTTTTATACCCATACTTGCTCGCTTAAGTATTTTTAATAATATTCTTTTGCCCACAACGACCCATTTTCAGACCAATTCGTATGGGAGCCATTTGATATAGTCATCTGATTTGGACAACAATTTGTACAACAAGCAAATGCAAAGTTGCAGGATGCTACCATCAAAAACAAAAAAGTTTTTCTAACTAAAAACTGTTTTTCAGACCTATCTTTTGTATGGCAGCTATATCATATAGTTGTCCGATTTTAATAAAACTTGGTAGAATTATAAAAAAACATAGTCAACCTACGATTACAAAGTTTGGAGACGTTTCCGTTGAATAGAAAAAAGTTTTTCTCACTAAAACTAGTTTTACGACCGATTATTCCTACGGGAGCTATGGGATATAGTAGTCCGATCCGGTCGGCTCGGACATATTATTAGTGTGCAGCAAAAAGAAGACTCTTTGCAAAATTTCAGCTCGAAAGCTGCAAAACTGAGAGACTAGTTCGCGTAGAAACAGACAGACAGACGGACGGTCAAAGCTCAATCGACTCAACTCGTCACCCTGATCGAGAATATATATGGTTTATGGGGTCGGAAATGAATATTTATATGCGTTACAAACTTCTGGGCAAAATTATAATACCCTTTGCAAGGGTATAAAAAGTTTTTCCCACAACGACCCATTTTCCGAACGATCGTTCGTATAGGAGCTATACGATATAGTCACCCGATTTGGCAAAAAAATTTTAAAATTATGTGAAAGCACGTGAAACAAACAAATACAAAATTGCAGGATGCTACCATTAAAAACAAAAAAGTTTTTCTAACTAAGACTGTTTTTCAGACCTATCTTTTATATGGCAGCTATACCATATAGTTGTCCGATTTTGATAAAACTTGGTAGAATTATAAAAAAACATAGAAATCCTACGATTACAAAGTTTTGAGACGTTTCCATTGAAAAAAAAAAGTTTTTCTCACTAAAACTAGTTTTACGATCGATTGTTCCTTTGGGAGCTATGAGATACAGTCATCCGATCCGGTCGGCTCCGACATATTATTGGTGTGCAGCAAAAAGAAGAGTCTGTGCAAAATTTCAGCTCGAAAGCTTCAAAACTGAGAGACTAGTTCGCGTAGAAACAGACAGACAGACGGACGGTCAAAGCTCAATTGACTCAACTCGTCACCCTGATCGAGAATATATATGTGGCGTGTGAGGTCTGATCCTTTTATTACTAGATAAAAAAAAGCCTTTAAATCCAAATTTTGAATAATAAAAACTACAGCAGACACAGAATAAATCTGACAGTACATAGTAACTATGCCTCCTATGATGAACAAAGAATCATTGAAGCTAAGGCCTATTTGTATGAACTTTAAACCTTCAGTTTCGTACTTAAGTGCCAATAACTTCCTTATTCTTCAACAGGTTTAAGTGAAATACGTGGCATTAGAATTGTAATGGATGTTTCTATGATGATCAGCGAAAAAATTAATTTTAGAGAATTATTTTCATGGAGAAAATCGCGATTAAAGTCTACCTTTTTTTCAAAAAGTGATAAATTTAAAGCAAAGTTGCCGATTAACACCGCGAAGTTTACCAGCGGGTTAAAATGTGTTGTATGAATGATTAATAGGGCATTCAATTCTCTGTCAAATGTATCCGACCATTTTAAAATCTACAAGCTAAAACTGAAGATATACACATTTTTAGAGAGGTACCTTTTTTTACAATGAAAAAACTAGCTTTTTCGCGATTTCTCGAAAATTTTTGATTTTTGGAATCAGCGGACGGTTTTACATATGAAATTACCGCCAAATGTCCGGGATCGCGAAATTTTTATTAATTTGTAAACTAGTGTTATTAAAGTGTATATGGTTTGTAATATTGACAATTTTCAAAACGAATTTTGCTTAAGAAATCTGTGAAAAAATTATTTGTAAAAAACAAATATTCGCAAAATTTTTTGCAGTGCAGCACCATTCCCACTTTTTTACAAAATCATTATTACATTTTAGACCACTTAAATTCCAAGCTTCAGACCGCTAACTCTTTTAAAAGTATTTTTGACCGCACTCTCCATATAAGCTCGCTCACTGTGCAAATGTGTAGTAAACTGATAAAATTACCGATAAAACTGCCCATAGCTCCTTAAAATACTCAAGGAATCCCATCAACTTAAGAATTATACGCACTCTACCATCTTCGTATCCTTAAAAAGAGAGGTTTGTGCCCCCTCAATATTGGTACACAGAGAAAAAAAAGGATGATTTCCGGTATCCATTTGGGAAGGATATTTCAGAAATATCCTTTTAATCATCCAACGGAGCTAAAAATCATCCAAAGGATATGAAAAATGATGATCCTTGGAATGATTTTTCAGCTCCGTTGGATGATTTAAAGGATATTTAAGACAAATCCCTCCCAAATGGATACTTTTTTGGATCTGTTTTTTTCTGTGTAGTAACTTACCGACCCTGCTTGTATTTTTTTAACACCTCAAGTACCTTCCTATCCCTCACCCAGTAGCCTAAGAATCTTTTAAGCACCAGCAACAACTATTCATTCCCCAGAGCAGTACCGCCCATCGTGGTAAAGTTCACACTCCCACATTTTCATAGTCTATTCTTTATTAGTTTGAGCTTAAAATTACTTGACATGTATATTTTTACCCTTTTTCGGCCTTTTTGTTGGAAATCTTTACAAATTTTGGAAAATTATTTGATATTAACGAAATGTTTTAGTGTTTATCTATAAAATAAACTATTCCAAACATTTCTGCGATTTTTTAAAGCGAAGTTGTAACATTTTCACTACATGTGTTTAAAATTATGATATTATCTGCTGCCCACAAGTAGGCTATGCAAAATCAACTACATTCATTGCATATAAATGGGCGGTAAAAAAATGATATATATATATATCTTCGCTTAAAAAAATCGTAAAACTGTTTGGAATACTTTATTTCTAAGTTAAGTAATATTACTTTCAAATAAAACAAAGATCAATTATTCGAAGAAAATTTAAATAAAATATCTACACAGAGAATTCAATTCAATCAAGAGTACAGTTGTGCTGGACTACCATCCAATATGCAATAAAATAGTATTTTTCTCTAAGCTCAGCTCCCGACCACCAGCAAGTCAACTTGGCTTAGATCCTATCCTTCAAATCCTGTACCCAGTTTTTCGCTCTAATTCGCCTTAAGCCCACAGAGTCTGCCGAGCAAGTACACTCGGTATTTCGGCTACTGCTTAAACGGTGAAAAAAAAAGGAAACGAAAAATCAGAATTTCATTTTAACAGAGAACAAAACACAACACCGCCAACAAGGACCAAACAACCAACCCCTACTGCCAGAGGCCAGGTGTGCCCGTGCCGGTGCGCAATCAGCTTTGTAGGCGATTTATGAGGATTAAACTGCGCACCATCCAAAGAGGGAGATGGGAGAGAGCGGGACAGTTGCCTACCTGCTGGAATGTTGTCCTGTGAGGCCTCTGGTCCTGCTTTGCTGCGGCAGTAGTCGTAGGAGGAGGATCAATTTGCTGACTAAATACGCATGGAAAGGTGTAGCCGTAAAATCTGTCGGAGGGGATAAATTCTCTCATTTTTTGCGTTTCAATGGGCACTTTGAGCCTGGGCCGAAATATCGTTTACGAAATTAGAAAATTGAAATACCGAAAATTTCATGCTTCCTGGTAATTGGCAAACAAACTGTAAGCAATTCGGCGATTCCAGAGCTGCAAACAAGTTATGGGTTCAGGCTGGCTGGTGGCCAGGTGGCATTCAATTGGGATTGAACATGTACACAACACTTTAGGGGTGGCTTTATGTAAAACTATTTTGGCAACTGCGCAGTATACTTTTTTCGATCTAAAGCAAAACCGATCGAGGTTTAACCTAAGCCCAATGCAACTGTCGCCTCGCTGTCTGTTCCAGCCAAAAAAAAATAAATAAAAAAAATAGAAGGGAAATCGATTAAGTCCAGTCGTGTGTAGCTGTCTCACACCTCAACGGCTCAAGACAGTCCGCAGTTGCGACTGCATCACAACAACACATCATCGATCATCGTCAAACTGTCTGGCCCAGGCCAGATTCAAGGTAGATGCAAAATGCCTCAGGTGTGCTGGCAGCGCTCAATGCAGAGATAGCTACGAGTGGAAAGGAGTACTTGCCCCTGGGGGACGTCACTCTTTTGCGCAGTTGGCAACGCGTTTCAGCACTTTCCTTGCATTTGCCTGGGGTGTTGATTTCTTAGATGTTTTAACCTGCATTGAAGCAAGCCTCTAGGCTGGAGCATGTTTACTGCCAGTGGATTGTGTTGAAAAGCAGATGTCTGACTGCAATACTAAGATGTAGATTTAACAATGATTTAAGACAAATTTCAGCATCTTTTATTCTTTCACATTTCCATTAGGTTCTTATATTTCAAATAAATTTTTTAGTTTCTGCCTTTGTTGCTGGTGGAAAGGTGCAGCAACACTAACCACGAGTTACCTTTATGTTTTGCCATCAAATTACCAGCCAAATCAGCAAGAAACGAGTGTGGGTGAATGCGTTTCTATTCATCAATAGATTTCCCGAAATTAGCCATCAAAAATTATAAAAGAAAGTTTAAAGACCAACCCAGATTTGGTTTTTAAAGAGAAGAACCCGACAAATGCTCGAAAGCTTCAATCTTTGAGCAATTATCGAACAGAATTTCCAAAAGAAACAAATATATGCCGAAAGTCTCTTAGAGCTAAAAATATGCAGCATAATGGCAAGCTACGTTCTAAAAATAAGGAATATTTGTATCACAATCAACAAGTTATTAATGAATGAATGAACTAGTCCTAGTGACCGGGTGTGGTGCAGCGGGTAGTGTGTGCTTGTGTCTGATGTGCAAAAGGTCGTAGTAGTAAAGAAGTTTTTTATCCAAAAAACTTACACACCCGGTCAGCTTCACCAGCTATTGGCGCCAGCTGTGAAGAACTAGCCATGAAACTGTAGGTCCATTTCTTTTAGGAGATAATTAGAAGCACACAAGCCTGACAAGCTTGACCCTTTGGGGCTGTAACGATTATTATTTTTTATACCCTTGCAAATGGTATAATAATTTTGCCCAGAAGTTGCAACGCATAGAAATATTCATTTCCGACCCCATAAACTATATATTCTCGATCAAGGTGACGAGCTGTGTCGATTGATCTTTGTCCGTCCGTCTGTCTGTTTCTACGCGAACTAGTCTCTCAGTTTTAAAGCTATCGAGCTGAAATTTTGCAAAGAGTCTTCTTTTTGCTGCACACTACTAATATGTCGGAACCGACCGGATCGGATGACTATATCTCATAGCTCCCATAGGAAAACTCGGTTGGAAAACTAGTTTTAGTATGAAAAACTTTTTTCTTTTCAATGATAACGTCTCCAAGCTTTGTAATCGTAGGTTTTCTATGTTTTTTTAATAATTCTACCAAGGTTCATTAAAATCGGACAATTATATGGTATAGCTGCCATACAAAAGATAGGTCTGAAAAACAGTCTTAGCCAGAAAAACTTTTTTCTTTTTAATGGTAGCATCCTGCAATTTTGTATTTGTTTGTTTCACATTCTTTTACATAACTTTAAAAATGTTTGGCCAAATCGGATGACTATATCATATAGCTCCCATACGAACGATCGGTCAAAAAATGGGAAAACGAGTATTTTTTGAAAATATTTAAGCAAAATATTTTTCGGCACAGACGAAGTAAGCTTAGCTTTCCGTTTTCACTTATCTTTGAAAAATGGTATATGAGCTGCTGAACGATTGTTTGTTATTTAAATTAAAAAATATTGTAGTTAACCAGCTGTTTTCAAAAAAAATTACTGGCAGAATTCGAGATTTCAAATTGAAAGACTAAATGATATGATAGATTAAGCACTAGTTTAACAATGTTGCTCCAAGCTATTTTGTCTTAGAATTTATTATAAAAGTCCATTTTATTCTTCGTTAGACAAATATTGCCAGATGAATTCGGTTACCGCTCATCTCTTCTATTGACCTCTGTTGTTACCCGTCGCTTTGAGTTCTCCCCAACTTTTCCCGAAGCTTTCCGCTTCTCTATAGACAGTCCCTCTCCAAGTTTCTTTGGGTCTACCAGGTGTCCGTCCGACTCCGTCCAACGTGTTCCATTCACCTGCCTTCCTTGCGATGTTGTTCGCATTTTTCAAAGTGTATTTTCTATCCAACCCTATTCCATTTTGCGTGTTAAGGTGTCGTAAAACAAATATTATATGTGAAAATTAATGTGATTATTTGAAAACCTTTATGCAAACTTCCCACCAAACATTCGAAGAGTATACTATTAGGATCATTTATGTTAGATCAAAATTAATTCTGTAAAAAACTTCAAAAAATAATACTAAATTGTCAATATTTGCTCAGAAAAAAGCGAATAGCATCGGCAAACGGTAAACAAACTCATCTAGAAAACATTTGTCTATCGAAGAATGAAATGGGCTTTTATAAAATATTCAAAGACAAAATAGATTGGAGTAACATTGTTAAACCAGTGGTTGTTTAAGTAGAAATATCCCAAAAACAAGTTATAAACACAGATCTGTAACTTGGAATTATCAGAAACCGCGTTACATGGTTCTGGGTTCGGAATTGCTCTCAGCTTATAGCACTCGGCTCTTGGCTCTGAGCTGGGAGCCCTACGTCGAGAGCCGTTCGCCATCTACCGGCTTTCGGTTCGTGAGCCAGAGCACACGGCTCTGAGCCATGAGCCACTGTGCCCTCCACCGACTCTCGGCTCGTGAGGTATAGCACACTGCTCTGAACTTGAACCCACAGCTCGGGAGCCGTGAGCCATCAACCAGCTCTCGAGCCATAGCTCTCGGCCATAACTCTCGGCTCGTGAGCCATAGCCATAACTAAAAGAGAAAAGGTCGACATATTTGGGACATATACTTTGTTTATGGGCATTTCCATGGTGTTGTACGCATAAAAATTTAAAAAAAAAAAATAGATAAAAGTTAACTTCGACTCTGCCGAAGTTTGTATACCCTTGCAGCACGTTTTATAACTAATTTGAAGGACATATCCACTGAAAACAAACAAGTTTCCTCCAATAAGACAACTTTTCCAACTCTACTTTTGTATGACAGCTATACTATATAGATTTCCGACTTCGACCAAATTTTGCAGAACTATGAAGAAGCATGACACTCAAAACACTTTTTGCTAATGTTGATTTTGTGGCTCACGAGTGGAGACTCACGATCAAAGAGCAATGGCTCCCGAGCCGAGAGCTATAGCTCACGAGTCGAGAGCCCGTTGATGGCTCCCGGCTCCCGAGTTGCGGCTCTCGGCTCTGAGCCAGAAGCTGTGGCTCACGAGCTGTGAGACGTTTAGTGCTCCCGGCTCTCGAACAACCTGGGTTTAAACCAATTGCTAAAGGTGTCGTAGCAACGAACGTCGGGTTACAGTTTGTATAAAATATTTTGATATATGTACTTCTAAGGGACTTAAATTTTTATTAAGATTATAATATTTCGCAAGTTCTTTGAGGCTAGTTAATTTGAAAGTCCTCATCGATAAAGCTTTAACAGATATTAACATGCTTTAATGGATATATAAAACTTATCTCCTGCCAAAATAGACACAACGATCCGCTTCCCAAGCCTTAACCACCAGGCTTGACTACTTATATTCGTCACTTTCCTACAAGCCTCAAAACAATGCTTAACTATTCCCACTATTCCATAAGTTTAAGCATCCATCAACACCCTAAAAACTTCCCCTCCACTCAGCGGCCTCTTCATCAAACATATGTCAGCATAATTCATTAAAAATCCTTAAAAACGTTAAACCCACCCCATTTGGCAGGCGTCCACCACTGCCACTCCTGGGCTCCCTTTTGGTCCATTCTGCCCATTTTCTTGCAGGCAGCTGCGCGCTTGCGTAAAACACCTTTCAAACGCCAAAGCCGAGCAGCATGCGCCATATAAATAACATAAACGAATGTGTATAAAAATTTTCTATGGAAACCCACTTCAAAATCATGCGAGTATCTTGAATAAAAGAAGAAAACTTCCATTCACCGTGAGCCGAAACATGTTGTCGTCTCCGGGCAACAATGGACACGATCTCTGGCATTGTCTTGGAAATATCTTTCGCGATTATTGTGTCGCGATTGAGTTGGGTTTTGCTCAATGAACCGGGCAGCCTATAAGCAACACGTGTTGCAATTCATTCAACAGAGTTGTGTTGATGATTGCCGGGTGTTTAATACAATTTCTGATTATTTATGGAAAAATGTCAGCGATGTTGGCGCTGATTTATTGATGGGGTCAAGGGGAGCGGGGAGCAGCTGCTAAGGAAAGGTGGTTAATTCATGAAAAGCTGAATTGGAGCCAAACAAAAGCGAAACACTCTCTTCCCCAGGAAGGGCAGCCAAGCCAGCAATCCAGAACGAAATAAACTCACATGTTTAGTTAACTCTCCGGTTGGAAATTAAAACCGAAGCATAACCGAAACTCAACTGGCTGCTGGGTTACCGTTACCTCTCCGGCTTCGTTAGCTTCCGGCTTGCATATTTTTTTTTTGTTTGTTTGTTGTTGTCGTAAATTCCGAGCTGCTTTAAGTGCTCTGGGAGACTAGACGGAGGACTTGCAGGCTCATGCAAATGTCACATTGCTATGCAGGACACACAGCCAAGTGCGAGTCCGAGTCTAACCACTGTGTAGTGTGTAGTTTCCTGCTTCAGCTTTTTTGTTTCTGCTGTGTTTGCCAGCAATTTGAAATGATTTCAATTTACTTTACTTTGGCAAACAGGATGAAGCAGCATCCTAACTACATGCAAGGACAACGACAACAAACTGGCATACAAGTCAATGACTAAAGTTCACACAAAAATCTAGCATGTACACCCTTTTGACTTCCTGTATTTGTGTTGAACTCAAAAGTCTTTGGCACTTTGACCTCGGCATAAATCACAGGGCTTAGTAAGTATTTTCATATTTTTGTTGCATACATTTAGGCGCCCATTGATTTCACTCCTGTCCTGTGTGTGACTGTGCAACTGCCTGTGTGTGTGTGTGTGTGTGTGCGTGCTATCTACCGCTTTTAATCATCCATAAATTTGTCCAAAACATACATTAGCCATTGGCCCCGGCCACAAAGTTTGCCTGGCGGGTCAATTCCTATCTGAGCTCACGCATTTGGATGTATCTTTAAATCGTAAAACATGAAATTGCGTGCAAGTGTAAAATTAGTTTGGTTAATTTCGTTCCACTTCACGCATTTTTCATTTCGGGATCATCAAATGCTGGCATCTAATGGATTTCTAAGTAGTTTCATATGTACGAGTGGGTGAGTTTCATTCGTCATTCGTGTCATTAGTAAATGTATCTTTAAGTGTGGAGGCTTTCGCTAGGTGATAACATGCATTCGAAAGGTTAAAGTGCGTGGTAGGCAATTGTGTGTTTAAACAAATATTTTGGTTGCAAAATTTTCAGTCTACTTTTAGGTCAAAAAATTACACAATTAGTTTGCTTGGATTCATAAGAAGGTTAAAGTCTTTGGCAGTTTTGGATTGGATTAGTGGTTATTCCGTCATCTCTTTCCATGCTTTTTGAAATATTCAACTTCGTAAAAACATTCAGTCTCAATCCTGAAAACTCTTTTCTTATAAACGCTTTTATTTGGAGCTAAAACTGCTTGGGTTTATGTGTGAAATGTCGATAAAAAGCTGAGCTACTAAAGATTCGATTAGATGACAAAAGTTAAGAGATTTGAATCTGAGTGTTCAAGGTCAAGCAGACTTGATAATCTTGAACCTAGTAGCCTGCAACGTTCTCGTCACTTTACATCTAAAGTTCTCCTAGTTTAGTTCAGGTTTACTCAATCGCTTATACGAAAATCTCTAGAGATTTCTGGGACACCCCTGAATAAAACAAGTAAAGTCGCTGCAGTCGAGTTTCCCAACCACAAAATACCATGTTCATTCGTTTTCATTTATTTGAAGAAGAATGTAACCGGTTTTTGTAACAAAATTGTCATCCCAAATGTAGGCAACACTTTTTTCAAGTCCTGATCAAAAACTGAGGGGGTGCTCGTATCAGCTCAACTCTTTCGCTTATAACTCCGGTGTTTTTAGTACGATCTGATTGTACTTTTCTGAATAGATAGATATTGGGCCTAGCTTGATGTATACCACGAGGCTCCAACTTAAAAATTGTGGATCTGACGGTTTTTTAGGTCTAGGCTGTCTAGAAGAGGTCTTGGTTTATTGGTGATAAAAGGGGGATGGGGTGTAATTTTTTTCAAATCTGAAACAAACTTGATCTGATCCGTTTGATCGTAAAGTATAACTTCTTATAATTAAGACAAACTATCCAAATTAATTCTGTGATTTTTTTTGAGCGAAGATATATTATTTTAAATACATTAACTCCAAACTCTTACATTTTCTACTGCCAAATAACATGCTATGCAAAATCAGCATCGTCGGCTATTCAGCAAACATTTTTTATAGCGACATATTAGAATGCAATTCTGATTAACTGTAGAGATACCGCACTGCTATCGCTATTTTATCTTGTTTCGGAAAGATGTAATGATACTTCTGGTTGATAAAAAGCAATAGTAATGGTAGATGGAAAAAGTCTCTTCTGAAAGGGTTTCTTCCAAGAGCTAAGAAAACAATACCCCCTGGAGATAAAAAAAAAGGTATTTTTAGTCTCACAAAAAAAACCCTTTTGGATAATTAGGGGCAATTCTTTCTAAGTTCTAGACCTTAGAAAGTTGTGAAAATTAACGAATTATACAAATTTTTGTTTCAGGATGTGCAATTGAGACCGTTTAATGGCGCATAGGCTAGGTGCTGCACGTCAGGGTTCTACTTACTTAATATTAAATCCACCATCTAACTTAAATATTTCAAAAATAGCAATTAAAGGAAAGTTTACTTCGGCTAGGCCAAAGTTTCTATACCCTTGCAGCACGTTTTACTAACTAACTTAAAGGACATTTCCACTGAAAACAAACCAGTTTTTACACCCTTGCAAACGGTATTATAACTTTGCCCATAAGTTTGCATCGTATAGAAATATCTATTTCCTACCCCATAAACTATATATATGCTTCAGGATGACGAGCTGGTTCGATTGAGCTTTGTCCGTCCGTCTGTCCGTCCGTCTGTCTGTCCGTCTGTCTGTCTGTTTCTACGCGAACTAGTCTCTCAGTTTTAAAGCTATCGAGTTGAAATTTTGCACAGAGTCTCCTTTTTGCTACACACTACTAATATGTCGGAACCGACCGGATCGGATGACTATATATCATAGCTCCCATAGGAACATTCGGTCGTAAAACTAGTTTTAATGAAAAAAACATTGTTTTTCAATAGAAACGTCTTCAAACTTTGTAATCG
>JAWNNM010002871.1:0-22302 GCA_035044965.1 Lordiphosa andalusiaca | reverse complement strand
TACAAAGTATTCATACTCAAAGTCCAGTAGTTTCTAATTTCAGAAACAGAACAGAACAAGTACCAAATGTTCTTGATTTAAGCCCTGCAAATTCCACAGCTTTGTCCGATTTGTTCTTAATTGTTTTGTGAACCTTTGAAGGCTGCAAATATCCAAGGACTCTAAATTAGGCAAACACCATGATAGAATTAGTGTAGGTTCAAAATATCTACCATCACTCCATTAGAAAAGTGACTGAATCAGTTGGGAATTTCTAGAATTTCGCATTTCCTTTCTTAGAGCCAGCACTCAATTTTTTACTTCTTAGATATTTTGTAGTTTACGCAACATTAATCACAAGAAAACGGAAAAGAAAACCGGTTCGCAGACAACATTTTAGGATATTTTTGATCACATTGGAGTCATTTTCGAGTCTTTGGTCTGATTAAAATAGTCATAAATGCCCTCATTTTCTGATCATAAAGGATACTTTGGTCGGAATAAAATGGTACCCTAGAAAGGTTCGACTCATTTGCGAGTCTTTTTAGAGACGAACTGCAAATAAATCACTTTCTGGGCATATGCAAGAGTAATTTTCTAGTATTCCCTAGTCGCACATGATTGAAATCACTTCTTAATCATCAAAAGGGTTTTTCGATCCTTCAATTCGGCGATTTTAGTAAAAATCATCTTCCAAATGTTGGTTGGGTAGCTGCTTGAAGCTTACGGCAACAACAAAATCAGCGCGCATACGCATTGTTGTTGCCTTCAATGTAGCAATAGGCATTGGAGAGTGAGAGAAAAAAGGCTCATACGAAGTTGTTGCTGCAATTTCATTATGCGTGAGCTCCAAACGCTCGGCAATCGTCTTGAGCGAAACAATAACAAGCGTATATATCACTGCATAAAGTATATAGAGATAAGGTTAAGGTTAAGGTTAATCAAAGAGATAAAGGTTTTGCATATATGGGACAAATGCTTCTTTTACTTGCAGGCAGTTTAAGCTACTTTATCAGATTTTTTTTCCAAATTTCAAGGGCCGAAAACCATCGGAGTCAAACATTGTAAGGTTTTCGACATCCCAATAGCTTATACTAACTTAAAACTTCAATGTGTGATCTAAAAAGTAGCATAGTTACTTGACAACCGTCTTAGAAATTCAAAATTAAACTTAATGTTTGAAAAATCACACTTTAAAGCTCTGAAAAAAAGACTCCAATGGAGATAAATCAAATTTTGAAAGTAAACAATTATTAGCACCATTGATATTCCGAAATAGGATCATTTAACAGATCCCTTACCGCATGAACTGAACGAAATCGAGAAGGAGAACAGGCCAGAATATCCTAAATATTCAGCATAGTTTTCGCTTTTCTAACTCAACTAAAAAAAAAATGGACGAACCGAAACCTTTTTTTTTAAAAACCTAAAAAAAAATGTAAAAAAATTTGTCTACAATCTAAACTTGATCTGACCATCATCCTGTCCCTGCCCAATGGTTTCCTTTTCAACACGTTTTTTGTTCGCCTCACAGGAGGACATTATGCCAGTGACAGGACCAACAATGGCAGGCAACTGCCCAACTACGCCATCTCCAGCTCTCCTCTCCTCTATCCAACTCCATGACATTGATGTGCATTGATAATCATGATGTTGAGAATCATGAGAATGACGATGAAGTAACGAGCAGGAACGACATTTCGCGCTAACGAATTCAATTGAGTTGAATTTTTCATTTAACGTTTATTTAACTTTTATTTTTTGTATGCCCATTTGCAACGAGGAGAAGGCCGCAGGGATTCCGAGTCCACACAATGTTGTTGTGCTGAGAAAGCATGTGAGGAGTGTGCACACACACACACACACACACACACACACACAGTATTGTATATAGACTCGCTTGTATATGGAATTTATGCCTAGTGGCGATATTGTTGTATTATTTCTTGTCACTGCTGCTGCCTGCCATTGCACATTGTGTCGCTGTCGTTCTCGTTGTTCGTTATTGTGCTTGATTATTAAATGACACATTATGTGATTTTCAACTGTCAGGCCAAGAGGAGAGGGAGCCGGGACGGTGGATGGAGGACGAACCAGAGTAACAGCGGCAGTTCCCACTTCAAATTGAATTCAAAACCAAATGGGCGTCTCAGTCCATCTGTCCCAGGCAGCAGCCAGTTACATGAGCATATGACAAGCCATAGAAGTCATTTTGTAATAGATTGAGTGTACGTGAGCTCTAGCCAGGGGGGAGGGGAGAGAGTGGAAGGATGGGGGGTCGAACAAGGAGGCGGTGGCTGAGACATGGGTGTAGTTTAGCAAGCAGCATGGCGGACAGGCTGTCACCAATCCAAGGCGGAAGTTGGGTGACTTACCAACCGGATTTAGAACAAATTGAGGTAAATGTAAAGAATTTGCGACATGGAGATGTTAGATATATGCTTTGCTCTCGAGTTTATAAGAGTATTACTCTTTTACTCCGAGAAATTGGTTTAAGATCAAACACATTCGCTGATAATAGTATACTAATCCCATGGGATTATGCCACAAAGGTAAGGGTAATCTTATTTATTTGAGTCATGGTGTCATTTCGTGAACTCAGATGTCCAATATTCATGTAGGTTCGGGTTATATATATGATATGTTCTGGGAACTATTTTTCAAACTTTCGCACTTCTTGTAGAAACATTCAGAAATCATCACTTTAGTATCCCTTTAGGTCCTGAATATAACCAGGAAAAATTTCAAGATTATGAAAATATTTTGAGAGCTATAGATTATTTGATTTGCAAAGTCAGCAAGACAGCCATCTGCTGGCGGATATAAGGTCTTTACTGAGCATTGAACTACGACGGTACAGAGTATGCCATAGTTTATTTCAGGGATGCAAACCACTAGAAAATAAGTACTGGTTCGGTTCAGTGGTTCGCACAGTTTCTAAACCGCCGGTGCGGTTCATAACATGGTTTTTGGAGTTAAATGAGCAGCGGTTTCGGTTCGGTTCGGTGGTTCACAAAGGCAAATTATAAAATATGATTTCGGTGAAGTGGCTATTCGACCATTTTTGAAATTTGATTCCCATAATCCATTCGAATATCTTTAAAATCCTTAAAGCAATCTGCAAAGATTATTATGTTGGATTCCCGGAGGAATGCCCTTATTTATTAGCAGATTAAGATTGAATTAAGGTTAAGAAATATCACAGAAAATTGAAAATATTGTCTAATGAAAAGACAAATTATATTAAGAGATCGGCAGGAAATTGCAGAAAATTCTCTTCAGGTCATCCTTAATCGATCCTTATATCGATCCGACAACGATAAATATGTAGAGGGTCGAACGAAATGTTTGAAAATTATCTTCGGTAAACGATTCAAATTTTCTAATTAATCAAAATTATTGGCTAGAGGAAAGCAATTCCCGTTAAAACTCGTCAGGGAACTGAACCGAACCGAACCGAACCGTTTTTATTTGTGGTTATCGGTTCGGTACAGAAATTCTGAAAGGAAGCCGGTTCGGCTTGCGGTTCGGTTCACCAAAACCGGGTTCAAAACCGGTTCGGCTCAGAACCGGTTTGCATCCCTGGTTAATTTTATATGTTGTTAGTTATATTTAAGGAAATCTGAGGGCTCATCAACGCAAATCTGATACATATTATATTTCGTTCATTTTAAATGTATTTTTAACTACTTCTTAGTGAAAAGAAAGTATAAAAGTAGTTTATAGAACTTTTTGCCACCGTATTAACAATATTCTTACCATTTTCCCTAATTGATCCCCTTTTGAACTGGCTGTCACTGGTAAAAAGTTAATATTTTTTTTGTAAATGGCGCCGCCTGTCCGCGCCTTTAGTTTTGGGCGTTAGTAACCACTCCCACTCCCACCTCTCACACTCCATAGACTCCACATGCAGTCAGAAAGTGTGTGCGAACCACCCCAAAAATGCCACAATACATATTTGTAGACCATTCTCCCAACGCTCCAGAGTCAGAGTCACAGAGAGTTCGCCTGGTTCTTCTGTTCAAACTTTTGCAATACAAATAATTTGAAATTGCGCACATAATGCTGCTGTTCCCCTACCCCTACCCCTACCCCTACCCCATCGCCTACAAAGTAACAACCACAGCCCGAACCAAAGTAAATGAAACGCAATGGCAGTTTCGCCCTCTCCTCGCCTAGTCACAGGTCACACAGCGGCATGTACACGCCTTTTGTGCGCCATAATGAAATTAAAAAATCAGTTACTGTTGCCCAACGAGAGCAAATTCATGGAACGGAAGGCACATTATGCCATTAGGAGGGCATACAACATACAAATAGTACAATAAACAAAAAAAAAAAAGGAAAAGAAAGAGATTCTCCCATTCAATTTGCTGTGCAAAAAAAAAAAGAAAACAAAAAAAAAAGGTAACAGCCCTCAAAGTTGGCAGTGGTTGGCAGTAGTTGAGTTCAAATTACAGCATTTCATTTTTCATTTGGCAAATGTTAGCATAATCGGAAACCCAGGACCAGATTTACATAGTCAGAGTGATAAATAAGGGTGCTTAAACAGAGGAGAGTAGATGTTGGTAGTAGTAAGTAGTGTTGTTGTTGTTGTTGCTGGCACACATGACAAAGTCACACAGGAATTAGTGAGGGCTAATTGAGTTCATTTGGCATGTTGATTGGTCGCTCGGTTTACTTAAGAGGGCACGAATACCAATTTCGCACTTAGTTTTCTTGAGAGGGAGACTTTGATTTGTAAGAAGAAGTCGAAATAATGCAGCAAATAAACTGGTTTCTTTAAGAACAGAATCCAAAGTATGTTTACAGAGACTGAGATGCTTAGAATAGCTACTTGAAGAAACTAATATCAACAGTCAAGAACTTTCTACAAGGCCAAGGCTCTAGATAACAGGGCTGCAAACCGAACCGGTACGAACCTACTTTTGTTTTACTGTGAACCAAACCTCCTTAGATTTAAAAACTAAACCCAAGCCTGTGATGGACCTAAAATTTTGGTTCGGTACAGCAAAAATGGGTAGGAAAGTGTAATAAAAAACCTTGTTTTTTAAAATCCCCGACTCCAAAGCCTTTTTAATGATTCCCAACAGAGCCTAGCATTAGAAAATTATAATTATAATGTTCCTTTGTGTTCCACCAGACGTTTTCGACCCAAAATTAAGCCGATTCCCATACGATTTTAGTAGTTCTTAGGTGGAAAGTAATTTTAAGTACATACACATAGGATTGAAAAAACGAGTAAGCTAAGCTAACTTCGTCTGTGCCGAAGTTTTTATAACCTTGCAAGTGCTCGCTTAAATATTTAAAACAAAACTCTTTTTCCCATTTTTCGACTGATCGTTCGTATGGGAGCTATATGATATAGTCAGCCGATTTGGCCAAAAATTTGTAAATTTATGTGAAAGCATTTGAAACAAACAAATACAAAATTGCAGGATGCTACCGTTAAAAACAAAAAAGTTTTCCTAACTAAGACTGTTTTTCAGACCTATCTTTTGTATGGCAGCTATATCAAATGGTTGTCCGATTTTAATTAAACTTGGTAGAATTATAAAAAAACATAGAAAACTTATGAATACAAAGTTTGCAGACGTTTCCATTGAAAAGAAAAAAGTTTTTCATACTAAAACTAGTTTTGCGACCGATTGTTCCTATGGGAGCTATGAGATATAGTCATCCGATCCGGTCAGTTCCGACATATTAGTAGTGTGCAGCAAAAAAAAAGACTCTGTGCAAAATTTCAGCTCGATAGCTTTAGAACTGAGAGACTATTTCAACTTAGCTCGTCATTCTGATTAAGAATATATTTAGTTTATGGCGTTGGAAATGAATATTTCCATGCATTGCAAACTTCTGGGCAAAATTATTATACCCTTTGCAAGGGTATAATGAGCTAAAAGCTACTAAAACTAGCGATTCTTTTATGTTAAAACTGTGTAAAGCAGGGGCTGAACCAATTTTCAAACGAAATCCTACGCCCAAGAATCTTCAACCTGAAATTTTTGAGCTCAACCGTTGAGAAATTATCGCAGATCCGAGAAATGTTTTCTGTTTGTAGCCCTGCTAGAAATAGAATACTAGATTAAGCTCTAGCCCCAAAAAAATGAGTTTGTATACAATTTTATATCCAAGATTGGCTTTTTTGAGAAATATAATAAAAACACCTGACTTTTCTTTTGACCTCTTTTGACTAAGTCAGTTTATATGAGCAGATATATTTGAGAGAGACGGCGAGCTGCCAAAACTTCACAGCAGGCGAGCAATCGACGGCAGTCATATGCAGTGTGCTCCTTAGATCGCCATCGCCAAGAACAACATTTAAAACGAGTTATGATTAGAAAAAAGGAAATTTTAAAACAACCTTCGACTCTTCGTTTCAAGATTAAAATGCACATTCTTGTAACTGCCAGCATGGAGTACAGTGAAACCTACAAATGAAGCACAAACAAATTTGTTAAAATTCCAAATTTCCCTGCCCTTTCACCATGATTCTGCAGTTTCCCAAGAAACCTTATCACAGATCGCTCTCTCTCAGACCATATAACACTTAAGTCATTTTGCAGCTACTGCAGCTACCCGGCACAAAGCCAAAATCCTTAGGTGTCCAATGGACATCACAAAATGGTTCCTTGACTCAAATTGCATTGACTGTTGCTGTGGCTGAGGTTGATTCGATTCCGATTCCGACTCCGATTGCGTTGCCTTTAGTTGAATATTTTGTTAGCCACGTTTCATTTTACTGCCCCGTTCATTTCCTTCTTTGTGATTAGTTTGCGGATTTGCTGTACTTCCAGTTATTTTTTTTCTCCAGCTCTTCTTTGCCACGTCAATGATGTTATCGATCGATTTGACTTGGGCCAGAGACTCATTTCCGGTTTTGAGTCAATAAGGAAACCAGCGCTTGGTCAGACCAGGAACAGGACTCTTGCGGGTGGGTGGGGGTGAGCGTTTTTGCCGGGGTGAAAGTTGTGATGGCATTTAAATTTAATGTTAATTACAATATTATGACAGTTTTGCGGCTTCCAGTGACTAATTATCACCTCATAAATTGCGACAAACCGCAAGGCACCCAAACGTTTACACTTGGCTGGCCCCGGAGAGCTCGGGCCGGTGATTAATTGCTTCAGTTATTTGGAGTCGCAGCCGCCAAATGACCCAACGTAAATGTTGTGAAAAGCAAATCTAATTACGCGAATGCTCGCTGACTATTTTGAGAATGGGCAATTCCTCAAGATACTTATCTAATTAATAGGCAGTCGCCGTCGCCGTCGCTGTCGCCAGTTCCACACACTTAATGAGTTATGACCAAGGAACCACAATAGTCACACCCTCTTGCCAAAAAAAAACAAAAAGAAGAGAGGTACGCCGCCGGGTGGGCGTTACAACAATTTATAAGCGGAGTAGCGTCCGGAAAAGGCCAACACGGAACACGTAACCAAGAGTAAATGTCAACAAAGCGGCTGCCGTTGGGAACGGTGGGGGGGGGGGGGGGTTCCCTGAAACAAAGGGCAATTCAAAAGCAATTGCCCGAGCGGGATCTGCGCAGGCGCAACGAATTAAGCTCATTGCCCATTTGACGCGCAGTTTGACGTTTCTTTCTTGTGAGTGGAGGGCACTGGCTGCTCATCATTAATTGACACTCCCCAGCTCGCTGATAATTGTGTGTGCTCTCTTTTTTCTATGTGTGTGTGTGTGTGTGTTTTTTTCATAATGATCGACAGTTGTCTGTTGTCTGTCGTTAGGGGGGCCTCCCGTTGTAATTACTTGAAGTATGCATCGTATAATGATGGCTTTTTAGCACCGATTAAGACAATCTGGTTAGGAGGTGGTGGTGGGGGCTGGAAAAGAGATATCGCCGTAATTAACCAGTTAGTGCTTGTTATGCAAAACTAATTCGGTATCTCATTAGCATTGCCCGGCTGAAGGGCTGAAGACCGTGGGAGAGCAATTGTGGTGTGTGCAGTATCGTTTCATCGTCGAACCATATCCGAACGACTCGTTTTGACCAAAAATGGTAAATTCGATATTGTCCCCCGGGTACCCCGACTGGCGGTCCCTGGTGTTAATGACTTAATTAAAGCTGCAGGTAACCAGTCCCAGTTGGAGCCAGCTCCTGGCAGTAGTTCGACAATTTCACACTTTTTGCGTGGCAATATCAAAAGTGGCACGACAGCAGCCACCAAAGTGTCGCACAAAAAGGCCAACACACACTCACACACACACACCAGCTTAATCTTTGCCTTTGGGGCTGGGACTCGAACCTGAACTTATGAAGATTTCATGCTTGTTCCGTGCCGCGTATCACTTGACGATGGTCGACAAGGATGTCACGTTTGTTGGTCAATGTGAGGCTGGTACACTTGAAGAAATTGGATGGGAGAACGTGGACTGGGGAGGGGGATTTGAGGGGCTCGTTTCTACGTTCTAGTATTGCATTTTCCAGGGCTAAATTCACTAACTTCCATTTCACTATTGAACCCTAAGTGTCTTTTTTCCCTGTATTCAAACTTTCTCATATTACCAACCGATCTGGGAGATCTAGAGAGCAGTCTCTGCGCGATTGCATTGTGCCCATAGTCCTAAATCTACTAAATCTAAGTCTAATTCAGAGAATAACAACAGAAAACGTAACTGCTCAAGTTATCAGCCGTTTCTAGTAATCAGAACCATACAAAGGACTGATATTTAGAGGTTTTTTCAGAAGAAATATTCGAGAATCCACATTTTTGGTACAGAAAACTCCGTTGTAGTATCAAACATCTGGTCAATTTCAATATATCCGCTGCAAGAGTATAAAATCTGGTTCCGGCACGGTTTTAACAAAGCAAAGCAAGCACTTTCGACCCTATAAAGCAGTGGTGGGCAACAAATGTGAGTTTGGGAGCAAGCCAACAAGAACAGCAGGAAAAAATAGAGAAAATACCCTTGCAAAGGTTATTATAACATTGTCCGGATAGAAGGAAGCTTCTCCGACCACATAAAGTACATGTATTTTTGATCGGCAAGACGAGCTGAGTTGATCTAGTCCGTTTCTCTGCCATCCTCTCAGTCAATTTGAAAGCTATCTTTACCAAACTTTGCACGAAGTCTTCCAGTACAAATACGCTGCAGATTTGTGGGAACTGGCCTGATCGGATGACTATGGCGTATAGCTGTCATAGGAATGATCGGTCGAAAAATTAGTTTTAGTGAGAAAAATTTTTTTGTTTTCCATGGAAACACCACCAAACTTCGTATTTCTTAGTTTGCTATGATTTTCCATAATTCCACTTAATTTGTTAGAAATCGGTCATTTATATAGTATAGCTGTCATACAAAAGTAGAGTTTGAAAGTGGTCTCAGTGAGAAAAACTTTTTTGTTTTCAATGAAAATGTTCTTAAAGTTTGCATTTACTTGTATGATATGCTTTCACACAATTCTACAAAGTTTTATCACAATCGGATGACTGTAGCACACAGCTGCAGTACGAATGATAGGTCGAAAAATAAATTCTATTGGGAAAAACATTTTTGTTTCAAATGGAATCGACTCCAAATTTCTTACATGTTCGTTTGTTAGGCTTTTACATGATTCCACTAAGTTTGGTCGAAATCGGACCTCTATATAGTATAGCTCTCATAGAAAAGTTAGGTCAGAAAAGTAGTATTAGTCAGAAAAATGTGCTGCAAGGTAACAAAAAGTTAACTTTCCTCTATTTTTTTAATAAATCATTCGTGTTAAGGTCGTGTCCTGCTTAAAATATTCAACACGAGCCCATCCCTCTAGCCTGTACGAACAATCAGATCTCAGAGATGGTAAGACTACAGTAGTTTGCAAGCATATCAAGTTTACAAGAGGATCCAGTGGCATACATTTCCCCTCTTCGACATCTTCATCTCTCAGTGTATTGGCCACATTTTGCTCAGTGGTCAGTTGATTAATATGCGTAGCTTTGACTGAACAGTAGCCAGTCCAAATGTTCTTGCTTCAGCTCCTCATGCTCATGGCCTGTGCAAGCAGATGACACTGAGCCGTCTCCGTCCCACGTCCCACGTCCCCATCTGTCTGACATATCCATTAGGTGAAACAGCCCAAAAATCAGCCAACATAATGCGGTTGCTCGTTTCTGGTTGCTTTTTGGGTGATTCTCCACCAATTCCAGTTTCCAGTTTTCAGTTTGCCTCATCCTCATCATAATTATTAAATGCAGCTCAATACATTTGCCGTAAATTCTTCACATACTTGAGCAACCTAATGCCCTAAGATATTTCTTCTTGGGGCTGCCGCCCGGGCCGGGCCTTATGACCATGGAATGCAGCCCAATCGCCACCAGCCACCAGCCACCAGCATCACCACAAATATGCGACTGGGACTCGAACTGGGCTCGGGCTCCCTAAACGCCGGCGCGTCTGCAGTCGCAGGAACGATGTAAATTAAACGAATACCTTGAGACAGCGCCGATCTTTCATCATCATCTTCATTGTGTCCCTTCATTCTTATGAAGTTATTCCCTGTTGGTTTTCAATCACTGCTCCGCTGTTTTCATTTTTTTTTTCTTCACTCTGCTCCGATGTTTTCCTTTGATATTTGTCGATTTATTGAATTTCGTATAAATTAAAATATTAAATATTTGCAGCGACAACTTTTTAATTACCCTGAAATTTTTGTTGGCCCGGGGTTAACGAACTGCCAAAGGTTTGAGCCATGTAACCTCAAGACAGGCAAAACAATTTGTGTAACGTTTAAATCGAGTTTGGTTGCCCTTCTATTTGACTGTGTGGGGTCCCCCCAGTCCAGGGTCACATGTGAAAGCTTAAAAGGAGACCCCAATTGATTGACATTTAGGTGTTGAAATTGTTTGTCTAGATTCTTTATTGTGGATATTGTCCACATGACCCCAAACAACCCTCGTTCTTCAACCAAAAGCATATAAATATTCAGGTACATGAAATCAGATTAAGTTATCTCAAATAAATTGAGTCGCAGTGGGGCAGACAGACCAAAAAAAAAATAAAATACATTTAAATTATGTTCCATAGAGCAGTCTCTGGCCGAAGTACCCCGCATGCATATGTAAAAGGCTCCTTTCCTTTCAAAATCTACTTTCTGCCCGCGGGCGCCTCAACAAATTCTACTCTCGAGTCTATTAAAACGGTTCGCCAGCTTTGCGTTTGTTGTCAGTTTTCGGTTTATTTAACTTATATTTTTTTTGTGTGTGCGGTTGACTTCATGGCGAGTCCCTTTAAAGTTTCCCCAAAAGCTTTTAATTGCCTTTTAATTGTTTTTGCAAAATGGATTTCACTGCGTTAACGTTACGGCATTCGCATTTGGCCTAATTACATTCCAGCCTTTTGTGCAGCTGTCTGTCTATGGTCGGTGGCTGTCATCTCTCCTCCTGGCTGCTGACGGGGTGGTCCGTGTATTTTGTCATTTAATGGACCACTGGGCGTATGATTCGATTGGGCCAGTGACACAGTTTGTCACCCAGTCGCGAGTGTAGCTATAAAATGTGAGTTGTACTCCCAGCAGTTGGATATTTTGATTAGCACCGCAAGCGTAGTTTGTCAACAATATGACATTATATACCCAAAAGTGAATGGTTCGTTAGGCAATTGAAATGGAATTGCGATTGCTTTTTTGAAGTTGAATTTTTGGTCATTTGTCGGATTTGAAGGGTTGCTTGAACGGTATAATGCTGCAGGGTGTAAGCCAAATCTGATTGTTAATCTCAAGCTAATTGATTTGGATGAAGATTCTAAGAGATGTCTGTGATCACAAATCCCAAAGGAAGGAGAATCTTTTATAGATGTTGCCTTGGAGTCTAAGTTTATATGCAATCCAGCAAATAAAAGGAAACGAGAACTGTTGGCCGAAATAAATCGTTTCATATCACGTACTGAATCGGATTCAACATTTTTTAAGAGAACCTGGAACTGATAGAACCTGAATTAGTACAGTTAGTACAAGTTAGTACCCCTAAAGTTTCGGCTAGTGCATAACTTTGCAGAACGCTTTAGAGTACCAAATCGTAGCGAACATTGCAAGTGTGTTGGATTGCTGATCAATTGATTTATACTTATAGGGGATAAGGGTGCTCACTGCCTATGCACACGACTCAAAAATAAAGCGCATTGCACCAAACAAAGACAGTCATAATATTAACTTCATATGTAATTCCTCTTCACTCTTTCTTCTTTGCTTGAGGCTAAGCTAAACCAATAACAAATGTGTATGTGATGGTTGTTTTGGAAAAGAAACAATCACTTATCTGTGATTTTTAAGCCGTGAGCCTGATCTGATTTGTATTAAAGTATGCCCAAAACATATCTTTGTCGAAAATGGCTTCTGCTTGATATTTATGCATGCGTAAGGAACTTCGTTCTTACATGTTAACTCCTTAAAATAGTACTATATGTGAAACAGTCTCTATAATCTCATTTGATTTGTGAAGTGCTGAATTTCGTTTAGTTTTATTTCACATTCAAACACTGAGAAAAACGAGAGCGAAAGCTTAAGTCCTAGATATACCAGTTCCCTATGTTAATTAACAGAGCATTAACATTCAAGTAAGCAATTAGAGCAAGCTGCTCTAAGAAGTATGCTACGTTTCTTAAAAACCCTTATATTTTTGCCACTTATTATCCTATATAACTGAAAATTTCAGAAATTGTACATAGTGGGCACTTACATTATAGTGTATAGAGAGCTGATATCTTTAAAATTGTTGGAGATACTCAAAAATTTTCATTACGGGGGTTCCTTTTAAAATTTGGTCATTGGTGTTGATACAGACAGACGGACTGACGGAGAGACAGAATTATCTATATCGCCTCGGCTGTTGATGCTGATCCAGAATATATTATATATACTTTTTGATATCGGAGATGCTTTCTTCTGCCTGTTACATACATTTGCACGACTATAGCCTCCCCCTTATTATCCTTCGAGTAACGGGTATAACAAAGTATGTATATTTTTATGCTCTGTGTGTTTCTGCAAAAGTTTTTAACAGCCAGAAGGTATTATCTCTTGATCAGCATCAACAGCCGAGTCAATATAGCCATGTCCGTAGGAATAAACGGATCTACAAACATTTACACAAACTTAAACACATTACGTCAGTGGCGGGAGCAGTTTTTTGTCCAGGGGGGAATACTAGAAAAATGTTATATTCTCGTTTTTTACTTAGAGACGCTTTCTCATCTTCTAAGTAGCTGCCATTTGTCAGATAAGCTAAGATTTTAGTCTCTTATTTGTTAGTTTATGTGAAAGATTGCTCTATGTGGAAGATGTGAAATCGTATCTTAGTCTAGTATTTAAGTATATATTATGGGAGGCAGGTTCATACTTCGTTTTGGGATTATAAACAATAGCAAAATATACATATCGACTCGCTTTAAACGGTCTGTCGATCAGTGTCTTCCAAAATCTTCGCCTTTCGGTATAATACAACTGGCTTCCTGGGTCTTTTCTAGATACAGATTTACAGATTCCACTATTCCATATTTATAAAGTATTCCGTATCCCAATGAAATTAACTATGATACCCTGTTCGATCCAATTGAAAAGGTAACACTCTGTGTTAACTGCCAACTAAGTCTGGTATGAAGTTAAGTTTTATAAAGAATTTAAGATTTTGCAGCTCAAAACTTGTCGTTGGAATAATATCTTTCTCCTAGCTGCTCTCTGATTCAATCATGCCTCTTTTTCAGTGTTTCTGTTGCTTTAGATGAGGTCATTCGCATTAGAAGATCCCATTCCCATAGAGAGTTGTTAGCCAAGGCTGGGCCTTGTATTTTTAGTCTATTTTGGGAACTCTCTACATATTACTGAGATACAAGCCTCCCGATACAAAAAATCAGAAATCAAAATAATAATCAGAAGGAAACGATCAAAATCAATCCTTTAAAGAGACCGCTTAGCAAACCAAGCTTTATATATAACTTTTCCAATTATCCAAGCGAATCCTTTGCAACTGGCATATTCTCACATCTGTTGGCCACTTTTAGCTGTCAGTCCCGGTGACAAATGCACCGCATTAAAGGTGTTTCGATACCGATAATGAACGCCTTTGGGGGCGCAAGGAGGAGCGGCACCCAATCTAAGCCATCTCGTTGTCGGTATGTATTGCATATCGCTACTGGTATCTATAGCTACAGCGACACACCTATACCTACCTATATATCTGTTGGTATGTACCCACTCATACCCATATACTGGTACACAATAATACCAGTGTGCGCAATCAGTAGCCGCTCACGTAATGCAATTATCCTAAATGCTCAACCAACTACTCAAAAAGTCATCGTTCAGATTTAACAAGAGAAGCGACGACACAGCCAGCAGCGAGCATATGACACCGGTTCCATGGCCAGAACGAAAGAACGAAATGGCGAGATGCGACGATGAGGTGCAATACATACGGACAATATGTATGTACAGCGAAGGTGGTGGCGGTGGCGGTGGTGGGGTTGGAATTGGGATTGGGATTGGGTTGGCACGCCTCTGCATGGCGGCAATTTTGGAAAACTCATTTACTTGTGGCATGTAAACAACTAATCTGTTAACACTTCGGACAAAGCGCGAACGATACATTAGCGTGTCCTCACCCCCGGGTCCATTCTGCCATGTCAGGCCGTAAGTATGATGAAGCAGCAAAAGCAAAAATCTCGCTCACCATTTCCCTTATTCAAAAGGCATAATCAAAAGTTTCTGTTGTTTTTTTTTTCCTTCCTTTTTTTTTTTTTTGTGTGTGCCAAACTGAAAACGTGAATTTTATGCCATGCAGTTGGGGGTTTCAGGGTTGTGACGGCTGAGAATGGATGGCAATAGGGGCGGGAGTAGAGTCGCGACCAGACCACATGGTGTCAAACATTTTGCTACACTTACACAATATGCTGCAGTTACAGTGGTTCAATTCCGAACTAATTTTGCTGCAAAGAATGTGAAATATGAAAATACTTAGCGAGTAGTGCCGTCTCGAAGTCGTTGTACTGCCATTCAATGCCAAAAACTTCTGGATCTTATCTTTAGTAGGCTTTTTGCAGAGAACTACATATTTGCCAGCCGCATCTACTTAGAAAAAACACTTAAAATAGTTGTGAATTGCAAATGTAATGAAAGGAAAACAGACGTGCAATGCGGCTGTCATCTTTCTGGCTTATTGCTTAAGCTTTGTGAGAGAAATCTTTATGCTTTTGAGAGAGCTTAGAGCAGAAACTCTGGCTAAGTAACATAAGTACAGGAGTCCGCACTTAATACAACTATTGTAGGTATTATCTTTTGATTTTGTTCCAAGAATCCACCACATACTAAAAGTTTTACGGACTGAGCTGAGAGCACACTGTTAGCTTTGCCCTTCCTCTTTCTTTGTACCATGGCCCGGCACATCGCTATCTTCTGCGCATAGACAGACTCTCAAAGGCAGCGCTGCCGCCACACACACACAGTATAAGCTCCTCTTTGGTTGCATCGCTGCTACTGCTGCAGAGCAAAGTGAATCAGTTTTTCTGCTGCTCTCAACTTCGTGTTTATTGATACTCAAACATATCAATGCCAAAGTCTGATAGGGTATTTCGTAGACTTCTTTCTGCATTAGAATATGAAATTCTGGATTATTTGGTACCAGTTTCAGATTCTTCCAACGAAAGTTTCTATTCAAAGAAAGGATGACTTCCAATATTAAACGTCTGTTTTTCCTTTGCTTTTTGCAGTTCTCAAATGTTTAAAATGATAATTGCATGGAGAGACAGTCGGGGAACCGCGATCAACGGCGAAAGGCTGCTAAAGATAGAACTGGGAGATTTTGGAAACAAGACTGTTTAGTTTTTCCAGCATTTTTTGAGTGATGCATGGAATGGAAACGATTTCTAAACCAATTCTTCAGTGAATGAAATGTTGATTCTATACGTGCTCCCTTTCTCCCCATCAATTATCCATTTACTTTCCGATTTACAAAACCACATTCAATTGGAAAAAGGTTAATGAAAACAGTCTCCCGACTAGACTTGAAACCTGTTCTAAAAAACCAGCAAATACTTATAAAACGCTTTCAAAAATGCGGTATTCCAGTATGTCCCAGGTGCACCAGGTCTTACTTCGAATACGAGTCCATCGTTTCGAATTTTAAAAGGTTTTTTCACTTTTTCCTTAAATACAGCCCATTAAAGTGAGAAGGTTAATCCAGCAAAAGGTTTCCAGTTTCAAATCCAAAAGGTTTCAATAGTTTTTAACCCACTGTAATGATTTCAGGCACATTTGCTTGGCTGTTTTATTTGATTTCTTTATCAATATCAGGAACTGCCTTTGCCTCACCTCAACTCAGCCCAATCGCGCAACCCCAACCCCCTATTGTTGCCTTTTCCGGAAAATGCAACTGTATGGGCACCAGTGTGAGTGTGAGTGTGTGTGTGTGTGCGTGTGCCTGTGTGTGTGTGTGTGTGTGTGTAGGGCTTATATACATTTCATTTAAACGTGACCAAGTCGAGGCTACACCACCGCAGCCGCAAGAGCGAGATGGCTGTGCCCAAAACCGGGTCCAAGGCAAATGTTCGTCCATTAAAACGGGATGGCTATAGAGGCACAGCCAAGCCACTCAGCGCCTTGATAGCCCAGAGCAGGAACGCCTACCCTCTGCCTTATGGCATGGTGGTGTTTCAGAAGCAAACTGGTAGTTGCTGTTGTTGCCGTTGCTGCTGTTGCTGTTGTTGGTGTTGGTGTTGCTGTTGGTATTGGTATTGGTGGCAACAACTCGTTTCTGTATCTGTATCTGCAGCTGGCAGCGGTAGCGGTAGCTTGAGCTAGCTAGCTGCCAGAGTATCTGTATCTGTGGCGCGTCATTGTTGTGCGCCGTTGCCATCGTCACCATTCACATCCACAGCCAGAGAGTACATCGGTCGTCGCCGTCGCCGTTGCCGTTGCCGTCGCCGTCGCCTTCGCATAGTAGGCATCTCAGTTACAAGACCATTATTTGACGTATTTTTTGCGCGCTCGGTTGGTACGGTTGGTGGATCGTTTATACTGTTATATCATAGCACGCCCAGTGGCGTCTCTACAAAAGCGGATTTGGATCCACGGCCACAGCGGCAGCGCCAGTTGCAGTCGCGCGTCGCCGGGTATCGCATTCATGAGCTGGCTCATTGGCATTCATTTCGATTTTGATTTCGACTCGTCCACCTCCTGCCGCGAGTGATCCCCGCTTACACATATCTGGAAAATGACCCAGCCATCCGCGTCCGAGTGCTAACCCCAAGAAAAGTGATTGTGTGATTGTGATCGAGACACTATCCCCGGGCAAAATTGCTTCGTTCTGGTGCGGAATAGTATGCGAATTTGTTCACAGTGGATTCAACGCATAAAATGGCCGTTGGACCGACGGAGGGCAAACAGCCGCCCTCAGAGACCTTCTCGCCCACACACCATCAGATTATAGCACCCAGTCCGATACTGGCGGTACCCACACTGGCCTTCTCCGCCGCCCAAGTGGAAATCGTATGCAAGACCCTGGAGGATTCGGGCGATATCGAGCGCTTGGCTCGCTTCCTATGGAGCCTGCCGGTCGCCCTGCCCAACATGCACGAGATACTCAACTGTGAGGCGGTGCTCCGGGCCAGGGCAGTTGTGGCCTATCATGTGGGAAACTTCAGGTAGGCAGCACAAAAGCCGTCAAGCTCAAATATCAGCCCTGATTAACCTCGACGACCCAAACGATGCAATGCGACACGACGCGACGCTGGTTATTTGATAGTTTCCTTCCATCTGATGAGCTTTGTGCATGTGTGTGAGTGTGTGTGTGTGTGTGTGTGTGTGTGTTGGGTCCGTAATGAGCACACAATGAGTCGCCAAATTAATAAACAAAGGCATTAATTTACTAATTAAAGAACTCGCAGAATGGAGCAGGCTTGATTAATAAAACACCGACCCGAAACACAATGCCAAAAGACAGACTCTCTGACATTTCGGCTTCCGTCTACCCGTCCCAAAAAAAAAAGGAGAAGAAGATTCACAAACTCTCACATTTCACTGCCAACAGCAAATCGGTTTTTGTTTAAATTTGAATGTGCCAAAACCGGAAATAATTCATTGAAGAATGAATCAAATTCCAGAGAACTCTAGAATGTGGGCTTATAAGCTGGATTAGATTAGGAAAGCTGAGTTGGTTGGCCAATTGATAGACAAGAAAACTAGAAAGGGATGAAGATTAGCCTCTCAGAAGGGTAGGCTTTCTACTGAAGATAGTGCCGGTAGGTCCCAATGGGTGTAGAATGTAAGGCTAAAAGCCTGACCGAAGTTTCGAACCAGTTGGCAGTTTAAGGTTCGGTTCGTGAACCGATTCCTTAGCTTTTTGCTTACGGGACCCAGAATTATAAAAGACTGCTCCCTTAGTTCATAACAAGGCTCTCAAACTGTGCTTACTGGATTAATATCCGATCAGTCTGCTAGTTTTTCATTATACCTACCATTATTCATCTTTTTTAGAGAATAAGGAAGTGCTTATTCGAGTTTCAGATTTACCATCGGATGGTAACTTTTGCCTTAGTTTTTATATAAGAATAGATCTTTAACTTTTGCAACATAGATTGATCTTCACTAACTTTCCTCTTCTAAGTATGTCGAAATATTTTCAAAGTTAAGCAACTTTCCTTATAAACCTGCTAATCGGTAGTGGCCTCTGCTCAATGGATGGTAATACACTGTAAAAACTTAGCTAAGACACTTTGAGAGCACTTCATGGCAGAGATGAACTATCGAAAAAGATCTTCCATTTTGAAGTTTCTGTAAAGGAACAGATATAGTTGAAGAATCACTAGAAAGCATTTACTTATCGAACGACTATCTGTCAAACCCGTAGGTAAAGTGCTTTCTTCCGATAACAAAACACTTCTATATCTCTTAACATTAATGATAATATGAAGGGTATAACTGTATATGGCCTGAGACTTGGTATTCTCTATTTCTTTGCTTATTATAATGCTGGAAATCGACCAAAATTGCTCGGAAAACGGTTCGGTTTCAGAACTGACAGATGAAAGTTTTGTAAAATCATATATTAGTAGAAATGCCATTCAAAATTCCTCTCTAAATTTGGTATAAAACAAGTTGGAGAAACTAAATAAGAAATAAGTCCCTAAGCTGGGTAAAAATATGAAGCGTACATGAAGCCAAAATAGAAAAAACATATCCTTAACCGCTTTAACTTATCGAAAATAGAGTAGAATTTTGAAAGCCATCTAAGAATCTATAAATCAAGGCTTGAATCAAAACCTCTGGCCATACAAGCTCAGGAATCTTTCCGTAAACCGCAATCTGGTGGTTTCTAGAGAATTGAACATCCGAACCGATCCCTTGTGCAGATTTTAAGAGGCCTTCAGCCTTTACTTTTACAAAAAAAAACCCTTACTAAGGACCCACAAAGTATGCTATGATTAGTTATATAGTTAAACAAACTATTTTCAATTTCCCTTGATATATTGTTGATTGTAGCCCCAATTTCAGGCGATGTAAAGTGTGAACTACGTACATCTCTGCTTGAAATGAATAAGATATCTCACTTAAACACCAAATAATTTAGTTAGCATACTTTCAAGCGCATTTATCATGATATGTATAAGCAAAGTAAATATCACTGGATAAAATACAATGATTTGTTAGTGAATTAATTAAAAGCAGAATTGATTCTTTGTATGGATTTTTGTTTCGTTTTATGCAGTTTGATTGTGTCCCGTCCCTGTAACATAGTAGTTATGTACCTTTGTTCTATTATTGCTAACTGAAGTGTCCCCTTTTAAGGGTTTGGCTTGAACTGTTTTGAACTGGTCCATGCAGCCGATTCAGGTACCTGGATTCAAAAGCACTTGTTCAATATCTTTGTACTTCCTGTTCTAACAAAGAATTCACTTCTTAAAGCAATATTTCGATCAATTTTGACATATGTGGGGAAGATGTATGTATCAATATTCTATTTAGCATTCCAACTAAAAGGAAATTCTTATTAGGGCTAAAAAGCTCAGTAAGAATGGTTTCTCTGTGGCTACTTCTTTAAAAACTTAAAACCGGTTTCGCAATATTCATATTTTTAGTATTCAATTAGGTAAAACATTGCCATGAGGTTCAATGTAAAGTTAAAAAACAGCCTGGTTCAAAACACAATCTATGAGATAACTTCCCGCCCAGCGCTAGAATAGTGTTACGGCTGCCCACATAAGTAAAATCATATAGCACGATTCCATTTGTTAAATTGAAAACAAATGTACACTTAATCAACCTAATTCCCAATTAGTTTATGTGGTGCTGCTATATCATAAAGTGCGTTGTTTTAATAACACCTAATTAGAACAATTCGATGAGGTCATCTCTAAGTACTCGAAGATTAAATTATATATTTATTGTGCTGCCATGTCGATCAAATTACTAGCCTGCAAGCAATATTTGAGTAGTAATTTGTCTAGGCATCGTATATTAGAATAGGCTAAGATGTGGAAGACTTGGTACCCCTAATAAATTCTTGGAAACTTAGGACCTCCGAGATTTGTATGACACCCTTAATTAGTTCCTTTCAATTAGAAGAAGACAGAGGAAAGCATACTCCTTCCCATTAAGCTTACACTTACTCTTCAACAGCATGAATTCCCACTTTGTTTTGACCCTGTGCATAAATCTTATAGAATACATAAATAAGCTGAACTCCAGAGAAGTTCGAGTTTGTTTGTTCCCCATTAAGAGTGTTAGGTTACTCTATAAATGGCAGATATGTGGATTAAAAAGCAAGGGATTAACTATATACCAGCATTTCTGTTGTTATAAGTTGTGTCTTAGTTTTTTATAATTTTTATAAGTACTCTAGTTTGTTTGTGGATCCTGTCTGTTCCAATAGATCAAGATTGTTATCATTTTTTCCCCTGCAACCTTCCGGCCCCCCAATTTTTAAAAATGGTCATAGTTTTATAGATAGAAGGTTAGGTCCAACTGGATATTTTGTACTCAGGACTATTTTTCGATCCAAAAAGGATTGCTACATATCGTAGTTTCCAAATTCCTTATTTGAGTTGACACTACACCTATTAAACAGAACTATTTGTTAACCTGTAGATCGCATATTGGATACAAGACGATAGTCAAAACGAATTGAATCAATTTATCTAAGAAATATTGGTCTTTCACCTTCTAAAAAGCCAACCCCAGGTTATCTTCATCTCTTGTCTCTTTTGAAACTAGTTTTCACAAAGGAAAAAGGGATTAAAAGCTGTATGCCGAAAGTTTGAGAGGCTTTTTCATGGCTTGTTACTCTACAGCTGGCGCCAATAGCTTGTGAAGTAATGATAATTTTGCACATTCTTTAAAAAAATATTTAAGACATCCAGTCCTAAATATATAAAATTTATTAATATCTCTATTTGAATCAAAATGACCATATTTGGTTCCGTTGTTTGTTGTGTAGTCGGAAACGAGCCAACTATAATGATTTTACAGATTATAGCATATATTTGGGCACTGTAAAATTGAATAATTTTGAACATAAGATTTCAAAAAGGTATATCTTCGCTTAAAAAAATCGCAGAATTGTTTGGTACAGATTATTTTAAAGATAAAGACTAATTCTTCCCGATAATATCAAAGAGAGTTAAGACAAAAGCATTGGTTTCCCATAAGATGTGCTTAGAAAGGTTCAAAAGTGGCATTTTAAGCAACTTAATGCTCTAAATACCATAAATCTAGCCGGGATGGATCATTTCCAAACAGATTCGTGTTAAGCACACTAAAATCATCTAGTAACATAATCAACCCTTCAATATACTGGAAAAAGTCTTACTTTGTAGCCTTGTGTAATTTTCAAATATTTTATAATGCATATTTGTGTGTTTACACAATCAAACTTACTTTTAGGATTCGTTTTAGTATGTTCGAAAATTCTGTAGAATAGCTTAAAGATCAGCCTACGCAGCCACAGCAAAAATTATGGAAAATGTAATAAAAATTTGATTTTCTAAAGATTCAAAAGCGATTCTTAAACCTATGAAGCTGCAACTTGAGCTTCAACTCGATGATCCGTAAACCTCAAAAACCAACTTCATATCTAATGTTAATTCAAAGAATAACTCCACAGTATTCAGCAGCCTTGGCAGCTGAGCATTTCCATTTTCTCATAGTATTCAAAGTTGTAATTGACAATTTGCTGGCTATAAAACTGAATGGTCGAGTGGACAAACTGGTTATCAAATATTTGTCTAACTGATATGAGTAGGGGCATGAGCATTGATAGTTATTACAACTGTTTATGGCCAAGTCAACCAACTGACAATTGAGTAGATCCATAAACATACTCCGCCGCTGTTAGGGAATAC
>JAWNNM010002869.1:0-19621 GCA_035044965.1 Lordiphosa andalusiaca | reverse complement strand
GACCGCAAACCGGTCCGGAACCAAACCCCTGAGAACCGGTTCGGTTCGGCTTTATTGGGGTTCGCGAACCGGATCATGAACCAGGCACCTTACATATTTGACTCCTCGAACCTGAACCTTAACCCACTTTTTCCCACTTTTTCTCCAAAATAAGGTTCGGTTCACCAATTTAATATGTTTATTAAAAGAGTTTTCAACATTCGACAACAAATGATTGCGAAGACGAGAAGTTTATGAAAGAAATAAACAAATATCAAAAATAAAATCTGTGAATAATGTTATAGATTCCTTTGAAAATTGTCTAAGATTACATCCGTCGACAAATGTTTCAAAATTTTGGAAAGGTCTTAATAAAAAAGACGCAAAAAATAATGCTTTTACTATACTAGCTGTACCAGCAACTCAGGTATCAGTTGATCGAGCATTTTCAATACTTAAGTTGGTTCTTTCTAACTAAAAAGCTAGTATAGATGACTTAGTAATGATCATTATGATTAAGCATATGGATCAAGGGTATATATGTTTTATTTTCATCGTGTTAATAAATCAAAAGTCAAACTATTCTTTTATGTGCAAGCGAACCAAGGTTCGAACCAGAGCCTTGGGTTCAGGGGTTCCAAGAACCGGTGCGCGAACCGAACCTTGAACCCCCGGACCGAACCTCATGGATAATTTGAAAGGTTTGCAGCCTTGGTCAAAACAAACACAAAGTATTCATTCTAAAGGTCCAGTAGTTTCATATGTCAGCCCATAAGCTTACTGAATCTCTTCTTAATCATAAAAATGTGTTTTTCGATCCCCCAATTCAGTAATTTTAGTAAAGTAAGGTGATTTTAGTAAAAATCATCTTCCAAATGTTGGTTGGGTAGCTGCCTGAAGCTTACGGCAAAAACAAAATCAGCGCGCATACGCATTGTTGTTGCCTTCAATGTCGCAATAGGCATTGGAGAGTAAGAGAAGAGAGGCTCATACGGAGTTGTTGCTGCAATTTCATTGTGCGTGAGTTCCAAAAGCAATCGGCAATCGATTTAAGCGAAACAATAACAAGCGTATATATCACTGCATAAAGTATATATGTATATGGCCATCTGCTCCAAAACGAAATTTTCAATCCAGGTTGCAGATTGTTTTTTTAAAAGAAAAAGGGTTTTGCATGTATGGGACAAATGCTTCTTATACTTGCAGGCAGATTAAGTTAATTTATCAGTTTTTTTGTTCCAAATTACGAAAGTTAAAGGGGCTGATCTGTCTGCAAGTATAGTAAGTTTATGTCTCTTAAATGTGGAAGCCCTATCTCAGAACATCTCCGAGACCTGTTTGTTGATGTGGAAACACAGACGGACGGTTTAGAATCGATCCAAAACCTGTTCCGAATCAGATAATCTATAGTGTGATATACTGCCTAAAGATTTTGTAATTTCTGATCAATATCTGCAGATAAGTATTCTTAGAGCCTTTAATGACATTGCTAGAAAACCTTCGGAGTCAAACATTGTAAGGTTTTGGACATCCCAATAGCTTATACTAACTTAAAACTTTAATGTCTGATCTAAAAAGTAGCATAGTTACTTAACAACCGTCTTACAAATTCAAAATGAAACTTAAAGTTTGAAAAACCACACTTTAAAGCTCTGAAAAATAGACTCCAAGAGAGATAAATCAAATTTTGAAAGTAAACAATTATTAGCACCATTGATATTCGGAAATAGGATCATTTAACAGATCCCTTACCGCATGAACTGAACGAAATCGAGAAGGAGAACAGGCCAGAATAGTATTCGCTTTTCTAACTCAACTTTAAAAAAAAGGGACGAACCGAAACCTTTTTTTTCAAAAACCTAAAAAAAATGTAAAAAAATTTGTCTACAATCTAAACTTGATCTGACCATCATCCTGTCCCTGCCCAATGGTTTCCTTTTCAACACGTTTTTTGTTCGCCACACAGGAGGACATTATGCCAGTGACAGGACCAACAATGGCAGGCAACTGCCCAACTACGCCATCTCCAGCTCTCCTCTCCTCTATCCAACTCCATGACATTGATGTGCATTGATAATCATGATGTTGAGAATCATGAGAATGACGATGAAGTAACGAGCAGGAACGACATTTCGCGCTAACGAATTCAATTGAGTTGAATTTTTCATTTAACGTTTATTTAACTTTTATTTTTTGTATGCCCATTTGCAACGAGGAGAAGGCCGCAGGGATTCCGAGTCCACACAATGTTGTTGTGCTGAGAAAGCATGTGAGGAGTGTGCACACACACACACACACACACACACAGTATTGTATATAGACTCGCTTGTATATGGAATTTATGCCTAATGGCGATATTGTTGTATTATTTCTTGTCACTGCTGCTGCCTGCCATTGCACATTGTGTCGCTGTCGTTCTCGTTGTTCGTTATTGTGCTTGATTATTAAATGACACATTATGTGATTTTCAACTGTCAGGCCAAGAGGAGAGGGAGCCGGGACGGTGGATGTAGGACGAACCAGAGGAACAGCGGCAGTTCCCACTTCAAATTGAATTCAAAACCAAATGGGCGTCTCAGTCCATCTGTCCCAGCAGCAGCCAGTTACATGAGCATATGACAAGCCATAGAAGTCATTTTGTAATAGATTGAGTGTACGTGAGCTCTAGCCAGGGGGGAGGGGAGAGAGTGGAAGGATGGGGGGTCGAACAAGGAGGCGGTGGCTGAGACATGGGTGTAGTTTAGCAGGCAGCATGGCGGACAGGCTGTCACCAATCCAAGGCGGAAGTTGGGTGACTTACCAACCGGATTTAGAACAAATTGAGGTAAATGTAAAGAATTTGCGACATGGAGATGTTAGATATATGCTTTGCTCTCGAGTTTATAAGAGTATTACTCTTTTACTCCGAGAAATTGGTTTAAGATCAAACACATTCGCTGATAGTAGTATACTAATCCCATGGGATTATGCTACAAAGGTAAGGGTAATCTTATTTATTTAAGTCATGGTGTCATTTCGTGAACTCAGTTGTCCAATATTCATGTAGGTTCGAGTTATATATATGATATGTTCTGGGAACTATTTTTCAAACTTTCGCACTTCTTGTAGAAACATTCAGAAATCATCACTTTAGTATCCCTTTAGGTCCTGAATATAACCAGGAAAAATTTCAAGATTATGGAAATATTTTGAGAGCTATAGATTATTTGATTTGCAAAGTCAGCAAGACAGCCATCTGCTGGCGGATATAAGGTCTTTACTGAGCATTGAACTACGACGGTACAGAGTATGCCATAGTTTATTTCAGGGATGCAAACCACAAGAAAATAAGTACTGGTTCGGTTCAGTGGTTCGCACAGTTTCTAAAGCGCCGGTTCGGTTCATAACATGGTTTTTGGAGTTAAATGAGCAGCGGTTTCGGTTCGGTTCACAAAGGCACATTATCAAATATGATTTCGGTGAAGTGGCTATTCGACCATTTTTTAAATTTGATTCCCATAATCCATTCGAATATCTTTAAAATCCTTAAAGCAATCTGCAAAGATTATTATGTTGGATTCCCGGAGGAATGCCCTTATTTATTGGCAGATTAAGATTGAATTAAGGTTAAGAAATATCACAGAAAATTGAAAATATTGTCTAATGAAAAGACAAATTATATTAAGAGATCGGCAGGAAATTGCAGAAAATTCTCTCCAGGTCATCCTTAATCGATCCTTATATCGATCCGACAACGCTAAATATGTCTAGGGTCGAACGAAATGTTTGAAAATTATCTTCGGTAAACGATTAAAATTTCCTAATTAATCAAAATTATTGGCTAGAGGAAAGCAATTCCCGTTAAAACTCGTCAGGGAACTGAACCGAACCGAACCGAACCGTTTTTATTTGTGGTTTTCGGTTCGGTACAGAAATTCTGAAAGGAAGCCGGGTTCAAAACCGGTTCAGCTCAGAACCGGTGTGCATCCCTGGTATATTTTATATGTTGTTAGTTATATTTAAGGAAATCTGTGGGCTCATCAACGAAAATCTGATACATATTATCGTTCATTTTAAATGTATTTTTAACTACTTCTTAGTGAAAAGAAACTATAAAAGAAGTTTAGAGAACTTTTTGCCACCATATTAACAATATTCTTACCGTTTTCCCTAATTGATCCCCTTTTGAACTGGCTGTCACTGGTAAAAAGTAAATATTTTTTTTTGTAAATGGCGCCGCCTGTCCGCGCCTTTAGTTTTGGGCGTTAGTAACCACTCCCACTCCCACCTCTCACACTCCATAGACTCCACATGCAGTCAGAAAGTGTGTGCGAACCACCCCAAAAATGCCACAATACATATTTGTAGACCATTCTCCCAACGCTCCAGAGTCAGAGTCACAGAGAGTTCGCCTGGTTCTTCTGTTCAAACTTTTGCAATACAAATAATTTGAAATTGCGCACATAATGCTGCTGTTCCCCTACCCCTACCCCTACCCCATCGCCTACAAAGTAACAACCACAGCCCGAACCAAAGTAAATGAAACGCAATGGCAGTTTCGCCCTCTCCTCGCCTAGTCACAGGTCACACAGCGGCATGTACACGCCTTTTGTGCGCCATAATGAAATTAAAAAATCAGTTACTGTTGCCCAACGAGAGCAAATTCATGGAACGGAAGGCACATTATGCCATTAGGAGGGCATACAACATACAAATAGTACAATAAACAAAAAAAAAAAAGGAAAAGAAAGAGATTCTCCCATTCAATTTGCTGTGCAAAAAAAAGAAAACAAAAAAAAAAAAGGTAACAGCCCTCAAAGTTGGCAGTGGTTGGCAGTAGTTGAGTTCAAATTACAGCATTTCATTTTTCATTTGGCAAATGTTAGCATAATCGGAAACCCAGGACCAGATTTACATAGTCAGAGTGATAAATAAGGGTGCTTAAACAGAGGAGAGTAGATGTTGGTAGTAGTAAGTAGTAGTGTTGTTGTTGTTGTTGCTGGCACACATGACAAAGTCACACAGGAATTAGTGAGGGCTAATTGAGTTCATTTGGCATGTTGATTGGTCGCTCGGTTTACTTAAGAGGGCACGAATACCAATTTCGCACTTAGTTTTCTTGAGAGGGAGACTTTGATTTGTAAGAAGAAGTCGAAATAATGCAGCAATGAAACTAGTTTCTTTAAGAATAGAATCCAAAGTATGTTTACAGAGACTGAGATGCTTAGAATAGCTGCTTGAAGAAACTATTATCAAAAGTCAAGAACTTTCTACAAGGCCAAGGCTCTAGATATCAGAGCTGCAAACCGAACCGGTACGAACTTACTTTTGTTTTACTGTGAACCGAACCTCCTTAGATTTAAAAACTAAACCCAAGCCTGTGATGGACCTAAAATTTTGGTTCGGTACAGCAAAAATGGGTAGGAAAGTGTAATAAAAAACCTTGTTTTTTAAAATCCCCGACTCCAAAGCCTTTTTAATGATTCCCAACAGAGCCTAGCATTAGAAAATTATAATTATAATGTTCCTTTGTGTTCCACCAGACGTTTTCGACCCAAAATTAAGCCGATTCCCATACGATTTTAGTAGTTCTTAGGTGGAAAGTAATTTTAAGTACACATAGGATTGAAAAAACGAAAAAGCTAAGCTAATTTCGTCTGTGCCGAAGTTTTATACCCTTGCAAGTGCTCGCTTAAATATTTAAAAAAAAAAAATCTTTTTCCCATTTTCCGACTGATTGTTCGTATGGGAGCTATATGATATAGTCAGCCGATTTGGCCAAAAATTTGTAAATTTATGTGAAAGCATGTGAAACAAACAAATACAAATTTGCAGAATGCTACCGTTAAAAACAAAAAAGTTTTCCTAAGTAAGACTGTTTTTCAGACTTATCTTTTGTATGGCAGCTATATCAAATGGTTGTCCGATTTTAATTAAACTTGGTAGAATTATAAAAAAACATAGAAAACTTATGAATACAAAGTTTGCAGACGTTTCCATTGAAAAGAAAAAAGTTTTTCATACTAAAACTAGTTTTGCGACCGATTGTTCCTATGGGAGGTATGAGATATAGTCATCCGATCCGGTCGGTTCCGACATATTAGTAGTGTGCAGCAAAAAAAAAAACACTCTGTGCAAAATTTCAGCTGGATAGCTTTAGAACTGAGAGACTATTTCGTGTAGAAACACACAGAGAGACGGACAAAGCTCAATCGACTCAGCTCGTCACCCTGATTAAGAATATATATGGTTTATGGCGTTGGAAATGGATATTTCTATGCGTTGCAAACTTCTGTGCAAAATTGTATTACTCTTTGCAAGGGTATAATGAGCTAAAAGCTACTAAAACTAGCGATTCTTTTATATTAAAACTGTGTCAAGCATGGGCTGAACCAAGTTTTAGACGAAATCATACGCCCAAGAACCTTCAACCTGAAATTTTCAAGCTTCAACCGTTGAGAAATGATCGCAGATCCGAGAAAATTTTTGGATTTGTAGCCCTGCTAGAAATAGAATACTAGATTTACCTAGATTTACTTCTAGCCCCAAAAAAATAAGTAAGAGTTTAAGTTTGTATACCGTTTCATTTCCAAGGTTGACTTTTTTGAGAAATATAATAAAAATACCTGACTTTTCTTTTGACCTCTTTTAACTAAGTCAGTTTATATGAGCAGTTATATTTGAGAGAAACGGCGAGCTGCCAAAACTTCACAGCAGGCGAGCAATCGACGGCAGTCATATGCAGTGTGCTCCTTCGATCGCCAAGAACAACAATTAAACGAGTTTTGATTAGAAAAAAATGCAATATTAAAACAGCCTTCGACTCTTCGTTTCCAGGTTAAAGCATGGAGTACAGTGAAACCTACAAATAAAACACAAACAAATTTGTTAAAATTCCAAATTTCCCTGCCCTTTCACCATGATTCTGCAGTTTCCCAAGAAACCTTATCACAGATCGCTCTCTCTCAGACCATATAACACTTAAGTCATTTTGCAGCTACTGCAGCTACCCGGCACAAAGCCAAAATCCTTAGGTGTCCAATGGACATCACAAAATGGTTCCTTGACTCAAATTGCATTGACTGTTGCTGTGGCTGAGGTTGATTCGATTCCGATTCCGACTCCGATTGCGTTGCCTTTAGTTGAATATTTTGTTAGCCACGTTTCATTTTACTGCCCCGTTCATTTCCTTCTTTGTGATTAGTTTGCGGATTTGCTGTACTTCCAGTTATTTTTTTTCTCCAGCTCTTCTTTGCCACGTCAATGATGTTATCGATCGATTTGACTTGGGCCAGCGACTCATTTCCGGTTTTGAGTCAATAAGGAAACCAGCGCTTGGTCAGACCAGGAACAGGACTCTTGCGGGTGGGTGGGGGTGAGCGTTTTTGCCGGGGTGAAAGTTGTGATGGCATTTAAATTTAATGTTAATTACAATATTATGACAGTTTTGCGGCTTCCAGTGACTAATTATCACCTCATAAATTGCGACAAACCGCAAGGCACCCAAACGTTTACACTTGGCTGGCCCCGGAGAGCTCGGGCCGGTGATTAATTGCTTCAGTTATTTGGAGTCGCAGCCGCCAAATGACCCAACGTAAATGTTGTGAAAAGCAAATCTAATTACGCGAATGCTCGCTGACTATTTTGAGAATGGGCAATTCCTCAAGATACTTATCTAATTAATAGGCAGTCGCCGTCGCCGTTGCCAGTTCCACACACTTAATGAGTTATGACCAAGGAACCACAATAGTCACACCCTCTTGCCAAAAAAAAACAAAAAGAAGAGAGGTACGCCGCCGGGTGGGCGTTACAACAATTTATAAGCGGAGTAGCGTCCGGAAAAGGCCAACACGGAACACGTAACCAAGAGTAAATGTCAACAAAGCGGCTGCCGTTGGGAACGGTGGGGGGGGGGGTTCCCTGAAACAAAGGGCAATTCAAAAGCAATTGCCCGAGCGGGATCTGCGCAGGCGCAACGAATTAAGCTCATTGCCCATTTGACGCGCAGTTTGACGTTTCTTTCTTGTGAGTGGAGGGCACTGGCTGCTCATCATTAATTGACACTCCCCAGCTCGCTGATAATTGTGTGTGCTCTCTTTTTTCTATGTGTGTGTGTGTGTGTGTGTTTTTTTCATAATGATCGACAGTTGTCTGTTGTCTGTCGTTAGGGGGGGCCTCCCGTTGTAATTACTTGAAGTATGCATCGTATAATGATGGCTTTTTAGCACCGATTAAGACAATCTGGTTAGGAGGTGGTGGTGGTGGCTGGAAAAGAGATATCGCCGTAATTAACCAGTTAGTGCTTGTTATGCAAAACTAATTCGGTATCTCATTAGCATTGCCCGGCTGAAGGGCTGAAGACCGTGGGAGAGCAATTGTGGTGTGTGCAGTATCGTTTCATCGTCGAACCATATCCGAACGACTCGTTTTGACCAAAAATGGTAAATTCGATATTGTCCCCCGGGTACCCCGACTGGCGGTCCCTGGTGTTAATGACTTAATTAAAGCTGCAGGTAACCAGTCCCAGTTGGAGCCAGCTCCTGGCAGTAGTTCGACAATTTCACACTTTTTGCGTGGCAATATCAAAAGTGGCACGACAGCAGCCACCAAAGTGTCGCACAAAAAGGCCAACACACACACACACACACACACACCAGCTTAATCTTTGCCTTTGGGGCTGGGACTCGAACCTGAACTGATGAAGATTTCATGCTTGTTCCGTGCCGCGTATCACTTGACGATGGTCGACAAGGATGTCACGTTTGTTGGTCAATGTGAGGCTGGTACACTTGAAGAAATTGGATGAGAGAACGTGAACGGGGGAGGGGGATTTGAGGGGCTCGTTTCTACGTTCTAGTATTGCATTTTCCAGGGCTAAATTCAGTAACTTCCATTTCACTATTGAACCCTAAGTGTCTTTTTTCCCTGTATTCAAACTTTCTCATATTACCAACGGATCTAGGAGATCAAGAGAGCAGTCTCTGCGCGATCGATGTGTGCCCATAGTCCTAAATCTACTAAATCTAAGTCTAATTCAGAGAATAATACCAGAAAACGTAACTGCTCAAGTTAGCAGCTGTTTCTAGTAATCAGAACCATACAAAGGACTGATATTTAGAGGTTTTTTCAGAACCAATATTCGAGAATCCACATTTTTGGTACAGAAAACTCCGTTGTAGTATCAAACATCTGGTCAATTTCAATATACCCTCTGCAAGAGTATAAAATCTGGATCCGGTACGGCTTTAACAAAGCAAAGCAATCACTTTCGACCCTATAAAGCAGTGGTGGGCAACAAATGTGAGTTTGGGAGCAAGCCAACAAGAACAGCAGGAAAAAATAGAGAAAATACCCTTGCAAAGGTTATTATAACATTGTCCGGATAGAAGGAAGCTTCTCCGACCACATAAAGTATATGTATTCTTGATCAGCAAGACGAGCTGAGTTGATATAGTCCGTTTCTCTGCCATCCCCTCTGTCAATTTGAAAGCTATCTTTACCAAACTTTGCACGAAGTCTTCCAGTACAAATACGCTGCAGATTTGTGGGAACTGGCCTGATCGGATGACTATAGCGTATAGCTGTCATAGGAATGATCGGTCAAAAAATTAGTTTTAGTGAGAAAAATTTTTTTGTTTTCCATGGAAACACCACCAAACTTAGTATTTCTTAGTTTGCTATGATTTTCCATAATTCCACTTAATTTGTTAGAAATCGGTCATTTATATAGTATAGCTGTCATACAAAAGTAGACTTTGAAATGTGGTCTCAGTGAGAAAAACTTTTTTGTTTAGAATGGAAATGTTTTTAAAATTGGCATTTACTTTTATGATATGCTTTCACACAATTCTACAAAGTTTAGTCAATATCGGTTGACTATAGCATATAGCTGCAGTACGAATGATCGATCGAAAAATAAATTCTATTGGGAAAAACATTTTTGTTTCAAATGGAATCGACTCCTAATTTCTTACATGTTCGTTTGTTAGGCTTTTACATGATTCCACTAAGTTTGGTCGAAGTCGGACCTCTATATAGTATAGCTCTCATAGAAAAGTAAGGTCAGAAAAGTAGTATTAGTCAGAAAAGTAGTATTAGTCAGAAAAATGTGCTGCAAGGTAACAAAAAGTTAACTTTCCTCTATTTTTTTTTATATATCATTCGTGTTAAGGTCGTGTCCTGCTTAAAATATTCGACACGAGCCCATCTCTAGCTTGTACGAACAATAAGATCTCAGAGATTGTAAGATTACAGATGTTTAACATGTCAAGGACATACTCTTCTTATACATTCAAGCAGCTCAAGTTTACAAGTGGATCCAGTAGGACAGTACTCAGATATTTCCCCTCTTCGACATCTTCTCTCAGTGTATTGGCCACAATTTGCTCAGTGGTCAGTTGATTAATATGCGTAGCTTTGACTGAACAGTAGCCAGTCCAAATGTTCTTGCTTCAGCTCCTCATGCTCATGGCCTGTGCAAGCAGATGACACTGAGCCGTCTCCGTCCCACGTCCCACGTCCCCATCTGTCTGACATATCCATTAGGTGAAACAGCCCAAAAATCAGCCAACATAATGCGGTTGCTCGTTTCTGGTTGCTTTTTGGGTGATTCTCCACCAATTCCAGTTTCCAGTTTTCAGTTTGCCTCATCCTCATCATAATTATTAAATGCAGCTCAATACATTTGCCGTAAATTCTTCACATACTTGAGCAACCTAATGCCCTAAGATATTTCTTCTTGGGGCTGCCGCCCGGGCCGGGCCTTATGACCATGGAATGCAGCCCAATCGCCACCAGCCACCAGCCACCAGCATCACCACAAATATGCGACTGGGACTCGAACTGGGCTCGGGCTCCCTAAACGCCGGCGCGTCTGCAGTCGCAGGAACGATGTAAATTAAACGAATACCTTGAGACAGCGCCGATCTTTCATCATCATCTTCATTGTGTCCCTTCATTCTTATGAAGTTATTCCCTGTTGGTTTTCAATCACTGCTCCGCGGTTTTTATTTTTATTTTTCTTCACTCTGCTCCGATGTTTTCCTTTGATATTTGTCGATTTATTGAATTTCGTATAAATTAAAATATTAAATATTTGCAGCGACAACTTTTTAATTACCCTGAAATTTTTGTTGGCCCGGGGTTAACGAACTGCCAAAGGTTTGAGCCATGTAACCTCAAGACAGGCAAAACAATTTGTGTAACGTTTAAATCGAGTTTGGTTGCCCTTCTATTTGACTGTGTGGGGTCCCCCCCCAGCCTGGGTCACATGTGAAAGCTTAAAAGGAGACCCCAATTGATTGACATTTAGGTGTTGAAATTGTTTGTCTAGATTCTTTATTGTGGATATTGTCCACATGACCCCAAACAACCCTCGTTCTTCAACCAAAAGCATATAAATATTCAGGTACATGAAATCAGATTAAGTTATCTCAAATAAATTGAGTCGCAGTGGGGCAGACAGACCAAAAAAAAAAAAAAAAATACATTTAAATTATGTTCCAAAGAGCAGTCTCTGGCCAAAGGACCCCGCATGCATATGTAAAAGGCTCCTTTCCTTTCAAAATCTACTTTCTGCCCGCGGGCGCCTCAACAAATTCTACTCTCGAGTCTATTAAAACGGTTCGCTAGCTTTGCGTTTGTTGTCAGTTTTCGGTTTATTTAACTTATATTTTTTTTGTGTGTGCGGTTGACTTCATGGCGAGTCCCTTTAAAGTTTCCCCAAAAGCTTTTAATTGCCTTTTAATTGTTTTTGCAAAATGGATTTCACTGCGTTAACGTTACGGCATTCGCATTTGGCCTAATTACATTCCAGCCTTTTGTGCAGCTGTCTGTCTATGGTCGGTGGCTGGCATCTCTCCTCCTGGCTGCTGACGGGGTGGTCCGTGTATTTTGTCATTTAATGGACCACTGGGCGTATGATTCGATTGGGCCAGTGACACAGTTTGTCACCCAGTCGCGAGTGTAGCTATAAAATGTGAGTTGTACTCCCAGCAGTTGGATATTTTGATTAGCACCGCAAGCGTAGTTTGTCAACAATATGACATTATATACCCAAAAGTGAATGGTTCGTTAGGCAATTGAAATGGAATTGCGATTGCTTTTTTGAAGTTGAATTTTTGGTCATTTGTTGGATTTGAAGGGTTGCTTGAACGGTGTAATGCTGCAGGGTGTAAGCCAAATCTGATTGTTAATCTCAAGCTAATTGATTTGGATGAAGATTCTAAGAGATGTCTGTGATCACAAATCCCAAAGGAAGGAGAATCTTATATAGATGTTGCCTAAGACTCTAAGTTTATATGCAATCCAGCAAATAAAAGGAAACGAGAACTGTTGGCCGAAATAAATCGTTTCATATCACGTACTGAATCGGATTCAACATTTTTCAAGAGAACCTGGAACTGATAGAACCTGAATTAGTACAGTTAGTACAAGTTAGTACCCCTAAAGTTTCGGCTAGTGCATAACTTTGCAGAACGCTTTAGAGTACCAAATCGTAGCGAACATTGCAAGTGTGTTGGATTGCTGATCAATTGATTTATACTTATAGGGGATAAGGGTGCTCACTGCCTATGCACACGACTCAAAAATAAAGCGCATTGCACCAAACAAAGACAGTCATAATATTAACTTCATATGTAATTAATCTTCACTCTTTCTTCTTTGCTTGAGGCAAAGCTAAACCAATAACAAATGTGTATAAGGTGGTTGTTTTGGAAAAAAACAATCACTTTTCTGTGATTTTAAAGCAGTGAGCTGATCTGATTTATATTAAAGTATGCCCAAAACATATCTTTGTCGAAAATGGCTTCTGCTTGATATTTATGCATGCGGAAGGAACTTCGTTCTTACATGTTAACTCCTTAAAATAGTAGTTTATGTGGAACAGTCTCTATAATCTCATTTCATTTGTGAAGTGCTGAATTTCGTTTAGTTTTATTTCACATTCATACACTGAGAAATATGAGAGCGAAAGCTTAAGTCCCCGATATACCAGTTCCCTATGTTAATTAACAGAGACATTAACATTCATGTAAACAATTAGAGCAAGCTGCTCTAAAAAGTATGCTACGTTTCTTAATAACCCTTATATTTTTGCCACTTATTATCCCATATAACTGAAAATTTCAGAGATTGTACATAGTGGGCACATACATACATAGTGTATAGAGAGCTGATATTTTTAAAATTGTTGGAGATACTAAAAAAATTTCATTACGGGGGTTCCTTTTAAAATTTGGTTCGCTCTGTTCGTTTTTGAGATCTAGGTGTTGATACAAACAGACGGACTGACGGAGAGACAGAAATATCTATATCGCCTCGGCTGTTGATGCTGATCCAGAATACTATATATATACTTTTTGATATCGAAGATGCTTTCTTCTGCCTGTTACATACATTTGCACGACTATAGCCTAGCCCTTTTATCCTTCGAATAACCAGTATAAAAAAGTATGGATATTTGGAATATTTGAATCAGTTTTTTCAGTTCTACTGTCGCTTTTCGCTTAGATCCGCTTTCTCATCTTCTAAGTAGCTGCTAATTGTCAGATAGCTCTATGTAGAAGATGTGATATCGGATCTTAGTCTAGTATTTAAGTATATATTATTGGGGGCTTTAGTATGCCAATGAAATGAACTATGATACCCTATTCGATCCAATTGAAAAGGTAACACTCTGTGTACTGCCAACAAAGGTCCGATTTCTCATCTTCTACATAAAGCTATCTGTCACATAAACCTACAAATAGCAGAGCAAAATCTAAGTTTATCTGACATATAGCAACTATTTAGAAGATGAGAAATCGGCCCTAAGTCTGGTATGAAGTTAAGTTTTATAAATAATTGCAGATTTTGCAGCTCAAAACTTGTCGTTGGAACAATATCTTTCTTCTGGCTCCTCTCTGATTCAATCATGCCTCTTTTTCAGTATTTCTGTTGCTTCAGTTCAGGTCATTCGCAGTGGCTTATTCATAGAAGATCCCATTCCCATAGAAACTGTTGTTAGCCAACGCTGGGCCTGTATTTTTAGTCTATTTTGGGAACCTTCTACATATTCCTGAGATACAAGCCTCCCGATACAAAAAATAAGAAAACAAAATAATAATCAGAAGGAAACGATCAAAATCAATCCTTCAAAGAGACCGCTTATCAAACCAAGCTTTATATATAACTTTTCCAATTATCCAAGCGAATCTTAAGCAACTGGCATATTCTCACATCTGTTGGCCACTTTTAGCTGTCAGTCCCGGTGACAAATGCACCGCATTAAAGGTGTTTCGATACCGATAATGAACGCCTTTGGGGGCGCAAGGAGGAGCGGCACCCAATCTAAGCCATCTCGTTGTCGGTATGTATTGCATATCGCTACTGGTATCTATAGCTACAGCGACACACCTATACCTATACCTATACCTATATATATCTGTTGGTATGTACCCACTCATACCCATATACTGGTACACAATAATACCAGTGTGCGCAATCAGTAGCCGCTCACGTAATGCAATTATCCTAAATGCTCAACCAACTACTCAAAAAGTCATCGTTCAGATTTAACAAGAGAAGCGACGACACAGCCAGCAGCGAGCATATGACACCGGTTCCATGGCCAGAACGAAAGAACGAAATGGCGAGATGCGACGATGAGGTGCAAAACATACGGACAATATGTATGTACAGCGAAGGTGGCGGTGGTGGGGTTGGAATTGGGATTGGGATTGGGTTGGCACGCCTCTGCATGGCGGCAATTTTGGAAAACTCATTTACTTGTGGCATGTAAACAACTAATCTGTTAACACTTCGGACAAAGCGCGAACGATACATTAGCGTGTCCTCACCCCCGGGTCCATTCTGCCATGTCAGGCCGTAAGTATGATGAAGCAGCAAAAGCAAAAATCTCGCTCACCATTTCCCTTATTCAAAAGGCATAATCAAAAGTTTCTGTTGTTTTTTTTTTCCTTCCTTTTTTATTTTTTGTGTGTGCCAAACAGAAAACGTGAATTTTATGCCATGCAGTTGGGGGTTTCAGGGTTGTGACGGCTGAGAATGGATGGCAATAGGGGCGGGAGTAGAGTCGCGACCAGACCACATGGTGTCAAACATTTTGCTACACTTACACAATATGCTGCAGTTACAGTGGTTCAATTCCGAACTAATTTTGCTGCAAAGAATGTGAAATATGAAAATACTTAGCGAGTAGTGCCGTCTCGAAGTCGTTGTACTGCCATTCTATGCCAAAAACTTCTGGATCTTATCTTTAGTAGGCTTTTTGCAGAGAACTACATATTTGCCAGCCGCCTCTACTTAGAAAAAACACTTAAAATAGTTGTGAATTGCAAATGTAATGAAAGGAAAACAGACGTGCAATGCGGCTGTCATCTTTCTGGCTTATTGCTTAAGCTTTGTGAGAGAAAGCTTTATGCTTTTGAGAGAGCTTAGAGCAGAAATTCTGGCTAAGTAACATAAGTACAGTAGTCCGCACTTAATACAACTATTGTAGGTATTATCTTTTGATTTTGTCCCAAAATCCCACCACATACTAAAAGTTTCACTAACTGAGCTGAGAGCACACTTTGAGCTTTACCCTACCTTTTTCGTTGTACCATGGCCCGGCACATCGCTATCTTCTGCGCATAGGCAGACTCTCAAAGGCAGCGCTGCCGCCACACACACACAGTATAAGCTCCTCTTTGGTTGCATCGCTGCTACTGCTGCAGAGCAAAGTGAATCAGTTTTTCTGCTGCTCTCAACTTCATGTTTATTGATACTCAAACATATCAATGCCAAAGTCTGATAGGGTATTTCGTAGACTTCTTTCTGCATTAGAATATGAAATTCTGGATTATTTGGTACCAGTTTCAGATTCTTCCAACGAAAGTTTCTATTCAGATGAAGAAAGGATGACTTGCAATGATAAACGTCTGTTTTTCCTTTGCTTTTTGCAGTTCTCAACTGCTTAAAGTGATAATTGCATGGAGAGACAGTCGGGGAAACGCGATCAACGGCGAAAGGCTGCTAAAGATAGAACTGGGAGACTTTGGAAACAAGACTGTTTAGTTTTTCCAGCATTTTTTGAGTGATGCATGGAATGGAAACGATTTCTAAACCAATTCTTCAGTGAATGAAATGTTGTTTCGATACGTTCTCCCTTTCTCTCTATCAATTATCCACTTATAAGACCATATTTAATTGGAAAAAGGTTAATGAAAGCAGTCACTCGACTAGACTTGAAACCTGTTCTAAAAAACCAGCAAATACTTATAAAACGCTTACAAAAATGCGGTATTCCAGTATGTCCCCGGAATACCAGGTTTTACTTCGTATACGAGTCCATCGTCTCAAATTTTAAAGGGATTGTTTCACGTTTCCCTAAAATACAGCCCATTAAAGTGAGAAGGTTAATCCAGCAAAAGGTTTCCAGTTACAAATCCAAAAGGTTTCAATAGTTTTTAACCCACTGTAATGATTTCAGGCACATTTGCTTGGCTGTTTTATTTGATTTCTTTATCAATATCAGGAACTGCCTTTGCCTCACCTCAACTCAGCCCAATCGCGCAACCCCAACCCCCTATTGTTGCCTTTTCCGGAAAATGCAACTGTATGGGCACCAGTGTGAGTGTGAGTGTGTGTGTGTGTGCGTGTGCCTGTGTGTGTGTGTGTGTGTGTGTGTAGGGCTTATATACATTTCATTTAAACGTGACCAAGTCGAGGCTACACCACCGCAGCCGCAAGAGCGAGATGGCTGTGCCCAAAACCGGGTCCAAGGCAAATGTTCGTCCATTAAAACGGGATGGCTATAGAGGCACAGTCAAGCCACTCAGCGCCTTGATAGCCCAGAGCAGGAACGCCTACCCTCTGCCTTATGGCATGGTGGTGTTTCAGAAGCAAACTGGTAGTTGCTGTTGCTGTTGTTGCTGCTGTTGCTGTTGTTGGTGTTGGTGTTGCTGTTGGTATTGGTATTGGTGGCAACAACTCGTTTCTGTATCTGTATCTGCAGCTGGCAGCGGTAGCGGTAGCTTGAGCTAGCTAGCTGCCAGAGTATCTGTATCTGTGGCGCGTCATTGTTGTGCGCCGTTGCCATCGTCACCATTCACATCCACAGCCAGAGAGTACATCGGTCGTCGCCGTCGCCGTTGCCGTTGCCGTTGCCGTTGCCGTCGCCGTCGCCTTCGCATAGTAGGCATCTCAGTTACAAGACCATTATTTGACGTATTTTTTGCGCGCTCGGTTGGTACGGTTGGTGGATCGTTTATACTGTTATATCATAGCACGCCCAGTGGCGTCTCTACAAAAGCGGATTTGGATCCACCGCCACAGCGGCAGCGCCAGTTGCAGTCGCGCGTCGCCGGGTATCGCATTCATGAGCTGGCTCATTGGCATTCATTTCGATTTTGATTTCGACTCGTCCACCTCCTGCCGCGAGTGATCCCCGCTTACACATATCTGGAAAATGACCCAGCCATCCGCGTCCGAGTGCTAACCCCAAGAAAAGTGATTGTGTGATTGTGATCGAGACACTATCCCCGGGCAAAATTGCTTCGTTCTGGTGCGGAATAGTATGCGAATTTGTTCACAGTGGATTCAACGCATAAAATGGCCGTTGGACCGACGGAGGGCAAACAGCCGCCCTCAGAGACCTTCTCGCCCACACACCATCAGATTATAGCACCCAGTCCGATACTGGCGGTACCCACACTGGCCTTCTCCGCCGCCCAAGTGGAAATCGTATGCAAGACCCTGGAGGATTCGGGCGATATCGAGCGCTTGGCTCGCTTCCTATGGAGCCTGCCGGTCGCCCTGCCCAACATGCACGAGATTCTCAACTGTGAGGCGGTGCTCCGGGCCAGGGCAGTTGTGGCCTATCATGTGGGAAACTTCAGGTAGGCAGCACAAAAGCCGTCAAGCTCAAATATCAGCCCTGATTAACCTCGACGACCCAAACGATGCAATGCGACACGACGCGACGCTGGTTATTTGATAGTTTCCTTCCATCTGATGAGCTTTGTGCATGTGTGTGAGTGTGTGTGTGTGTGTGTGTGTGTGTGTGTGTTGGGTCCGTAATGAGCACACAATGAGTCGCCAAATTAATAAACAAAGGCATTAATTTACTAATTAAAGAACTCGCAGAATGGAGCAGGCTTGATTAATAAAACACCGACCCGAAACACAATGCCAAAAGACAGACTCTCTGACATTTCGGCTTCCGTCTACCCGTCCCAACAAAAAAAAGGAGAAGAAGATTCACAAACTCTCACATTTCACTGCCAACAGCAAATCGGTTTTTGTTTAAATTTGAATGTGCCAAAACCGGAAATAATTCATTGAAGAATGAATCAAATTCCAGAGAACTCTAGAATGTGGGCTTATAAGCTGGATTAGATTAGGAAAGCTGAGTTGGTTGGCCAATTGATAGACAAGAAAACTAGAAAGGGATGAAGATTAGCCTCTTAGAAGAAAGCCTACTGATGATAGTGCCGGTAGGGCCCAACTGGTGTAGAATGTAAGGCTGAAAACGGTTCGGTTCGGTTCGGTTCGTGAACCGATTGCTTAGCTTTTTGCTTGCGGGACCCCGAGTTATAAAAGACAACTCCCTTAGTTCATATCAAGGCTCTTAATCTGTGCTTACTCGACTAATATCCGATCAGTCTGCTAGTTTTTCATTATACCTACCATTAGTCGTCTTTTTTAGAGAATAAAAACCGTCTTCTAAGTATGTCGAAATATTTTCAAAGTTAAGCTACTTTCCTTATAAACCTGCTAGTCGGTAGTGGCCTCTGCTCAATGGATGGTAATACACTGTAAAAACTTAGCTAAGACACTTTGAGAGCACTTCATGGTAGAGAAGAACTATCGAAAAAGATCTTCCTTTTTGAAGTTTCTGTAAAGGAACTGATTTAGTTGAAGAATCACTAGAAAGCATTTATATATCGAACGACTATCTGTCAAACCCGTAGGTAAAGTGCTTTCTTCCGACAACAAAACACTTCTATATCTCTTAACATTAATGATAATATGAGACTTGGTATTCTCTATTTCTTTCTGAAAATCGACCAAAATTGCTCGGAAAACGGTTCGGTTTCAGAACTGACAGAAGAAAGTTTTGTAAAATCATACATTAGTAGTAATGCCATTCAAAATTCCTCTCCAAATTTGGTAGACAAATAAGAAATAAGTCTCTAAGCTGAGTAAACATGAAGCGTACTTATAAAAACAGCCAAAATATAAAAAAAAAACATATCCTTAACCACTTAAGTTTATTGAAAATAGAGTATAATTTTGAAAGCTACCCAGCAAGCTATAAATCAAGGCTTGAATCAAAACCTCAGGCTTTACAAGCTGAGGAAACTTTCCTTAAACAGAACTCTGGTGTTTTCTAAAGAGTTTAACTTCCGAACCGAAACCTTGTGCAGATTTTAAGAGGCCTTCAGCCTTTACTTTTACAAATAAAAGCCCTTACTAAAGACCCACAAAGTATGCTATGATTATTTATATAGTTAAACAAACTATTTTCAATTTGCCTTGATAGATTGTTGATTGTACCCCCAATTTCAGTGGATGTAAAGTGTGAACTACGTACATCTCTGCTTGAAATGACTAAGTTATCTCGCTTAAACACCAAATAATTTAGTTAGCACACTTTCAAGCGCATTTATCATGATAT
>JAWNNM010002867.1:0-31571 GCA_035044965.1 Lordiphosa andalusiaca | reverse complement strand
TGGGCTTAAAAAGGTCTTCCCAACTAAGAGAGTGGATAGGACGGGCTCGGCTCATCAAAATTTTTATTTAAATGACACATTGAAAGTTCAAACGATCTTATAAATTGCCAAACAGAACTCGTTGACGAGATATCGACAAGGCGTACATGTCGTATACGTCATATTGATTAAATCCTTGAGTTTTAAGAATGAATGTAGAAAATTATTTATTAATTTTTGTGCCATTTTTTGCAACTGTTCAGCATTGCATATTCCATGCCTCACCTAACAAAAATCCTAATCTAACACACACAAAAAAAAGGGGCTTAAACTGTCGCTTACATTGGCATTAAACTCATTTACTAATCCCAAAATGATACAATTGCCTAAGTAGTCTTTATTTTCCATGCCAGTTTAACCTGCCCTCGAATGCATAATAAATTTTGAAGGGGGGGGGGAGGGGGGGTGGCCGAGGAACATTTAGGCCAATGGTCATCATAATTTTAATTTAATTTGTGTTCATTTTAGCATAAATTATGCAGGGAAATTTATGTTTAGTTGTGCGCAGCAAATGTACTCAGCCATGTCGCATATCAATTAAAGTTTATTTTTCAGTTGTTGTTGTTCTTTTTTTTGTTGTTTTTTGTTGCTGTTTTGGTTTTCGGATGATTTTCGATATTTATCGCATTGGCTGGATGGGGCTGAGCCAAATTTATAGGGAATTGTTGTGCTTTGTCCTTGGTATTGCAGTATTTATTGCACACGGCGTATACGTAATATCGAATTTTCTAGCAGTTATTGTTTGTCCTTTTATGGGAGTCCGAGTCGCTCTGTCTCTCTGTGTGTGTGTGTGTGTGTGTGTGCAGTTGTGCGACATTTGTTTTCATTTACAAGTATTTCACTTAAAATTTATCTGCCATACACATTTTTATGGCTTGCCTTGACTCTATCTCACTCTTCTCGGTTCTTGGCTTTTTAAATTTAGTATTTTGCGAGTACTAAAATTAAAATTTATTTCCTTGCTGGCTGTTTCATTGTAGTTTAGTCCATAAAAAAGAAGGTCAAGCATATGCTTTGCATATAACAAAGTATGCCACGCTTGGCTGGCTTTAGGCCCAAATGCCATTTTAATTGCCAATCCAAAACTCTGCATTGTGCCCGAAAACTTTACCTCTTTCTTAATGGGCCGCCCCCCCCCCACCTTCCCAAAGTTTTAATTTCACGGAGTTTTCCGCTTCCCGTTTTTTCGACAGGCAACAGTTCGGCGGACAATAAAAACATCAGGCGCATGTTATGGCATATTTAAACGTAGTCGTCTTAAGGCGCAACAGCCATTGTGACAAAGCAAGTCGTCATGTTGCCATACACTTATTCTGCGCCGTAGCGTTTTTTCGCCAGCGTTTTATGCTTTTAGTGCAATGCCAGCCGATGCCTCAGCTCCTGCTCCTGCTCCTGCTCCACTGAATATCCTTTTGCTTTAAGCTTTCTGCCTGGCATCGTCTACTGTGTGTTCTTCGCCGACTGTGCAATTGTATTTGGTGCTCATGAGAAATTGTATGCGCGCAAAGACGCTTAAAAACTTTTGTTTCACTTTATTTTTACTGATAAGAGCTGCAGCTGCACTTGAGAGCTTCAAGTTTTGCTCCTGTTGGTGTCTGGCTTAAAAAAATTTGCTTCAATTTTAGTTTTCTTTGGGTTTATTTTTTGTATGGAGCTTTTAGCGTTTTTGATTATCGTGCACTCAAAAAAAAAAAAAAACACATTGAGGGGCTTAAGGTTGACATTATGCAATGCATTTAATTTGGAGTTGTGATTCATAGCCGGTCATCTTTACCAGCTATTGGCGCCAGCAGAAAGGTAAATAGGTTTGGAAAGGCTTCTCAAGCTTCTGCGTTCGCATGTGACTAGGAAACAAGGCAAGGGAGAAGTACAGAGAAGCTCGGCTTGGCCCTTTCGGGCTGTCTGAAGCCATATATCGCCACTGGGGAGTATTTTTATTCCAAAAATATTATATAGTCTTTCAAATTGAGCTCGAAAAGGATCTGTTTTAATCCGGCAAGGCAAAAAACCTAATACAAATTTTGAATCAAGTGGATATTTTTTAATATTCATTTTTTGATATTAAAAATATTTCTTCAATGTTGAATGAATCTCATCCAAAGGATTTGATAAATTTAAATTTTAATATTAAAAAAAAATAGTGGAAAGTTTATTTTGATTCGGCCAAAGTTTATTTACCATTTACAGCTCGTTTTTCTAACTAAGACTACTTTTTGTACCTTACTTTTCTATGAGAGCTATACTATATAAATGTCCGATTTCAACCAAACTAAGTAGAAGCATAAAAAAGCCTAACAAACGAACGAATGAGAAATTTGAAGTCGATTCCATTGAAAACAAAAAAGTTTTTCTTTCAAGAACTTCTTTTCGACAGATCATTCGTACTGCAGCTATATGCTATAGCCATCCGATCTTGACAAAACTTTGTCGAATTTATTTAAAGCATATCATATAAAAAAATGCCAGTTTTAAGAACATTTCCATTGAAAACACAAAAGTTTTTCTCACTAAGACTACTTTTCAGGCTATACTTTTGTATGACAGCTATACTATAAAGATGTCCGATTTCAACCAAACTGGATAAAATTATGGGAAAGCATGGCAAACTAAGAAATACAAAGATTGGAGCCGGTTTCTTTGAAAACAAAAAAGTTTTTCTCACTAAAACTAGTTTTTTGATCGATCTTTACTATGGCAGCTATATGTTATAGTCATCCGATCCGGTTGGATTCGACAAATGTGCAGCGTATTTGTACTAAAAGACTTCGTTTAAAGTTTGGTGAAAAAAGCTTTCAAACTGACGGAGGATATGGCATAGAAACAGACGAACATGGCTAAATCAACTCAGCTCGTCCTGCTGATCAAGAATATATATACTTTATGTGATCGTAGATGCTTCCTTCTATGCGTTACAAGCATCTGAACAATTTTATAATACCCTCTGCAAGGGTATAAAAAGTAGATATACAACCTTTGCTTTTCAATTGAATCTTTTTGGATCTGTGCTCGGATCTGCTGTGGGTTACTTCGGTTTGACACTGTACGATAGATACTTAATAGAGAACCGCTGCATCGTAACAAAGGCGCGGTTTACTTAGCTCCAAAAACCTTTTAACGAACCAATCCGGCGATTTTAAAACTGTGTAAACCACTGAACCGAACCAGTCCTTGTTTGCCTGGCTACTACATAGTCCTAATACAAAATTTCATAGCCAGTTAGAGCCATTTTTAAAATGAAAGTGTCACCAACATCGACCCCAGCTTATTAAGGTAGCAGATTATGGAGGTTATAGTTCCATTTTTATATAAAAATTTTAGCTTGATTGCGAACAGGGGTGCTGCAATCCGGCTTGAAAGGATTCCATTAGGTCTCTATTTGTCCACGGCTTTACAACGAACTTAACTTTAACTTGCGCTACGATTAAAGAGTTTTGGAAAATCACAAAATTATTATCTATATTTTTGTAACTAAACCCCGGTTTTCTTTTACTTCTTTCCTTTTTCGTTTACTTTAAAAAGCTATAAAAACCCTCCAAAGCTTGATCATTAAGTACCTCATATGTCATGCCTGGTCAACTCTTTACTCTCTCTCTCTCTCTCTCTCTTATCCTACACAAATTGCCAAGGGCACTCTCCGTCTTAACCCCGTCAAGGACTAAGCCCAAGTAGTTGTATAATATTTGTGCGCATCTGTGCAGATAAATTTCCATCAACGAAAATAAATTAAAAATTATGCAAGAATGCGTTTGAGCCAAAAAAAAAAAATGATATAAAAGCCTCGCCGGAGGCGAAACCGAAGCCAAAATGAAACCGCCAGCTTTAACCAATGCCACATATTTACTTTTATCTCAGCGCAAGCAGCCAAAGCCAAGCAGCAAGCACGCACAAACAAATGGGTGGTAGCGGTGGCATCGGTTCCTCCGTACTCCGTCCTCGGGACTCGACTCGACTCGACAATAAATGGGCTTGGGGTTTCTCCACTGACTCTGACAACGTTGAGCGACGATGCTCTCAAATTGTCGGTCGTTTAAATACATTTAAATATAAATGCAGCGTACGCGCCGCACAAAAGATAAGAAGCTCCTCCCAGTCATGGACAGTTGTGTGGCACATGCAGCCAGTGCAGGCAGCTGCTTGCCCTGTTGGGGTAAGTGAATTCCTCACTCATTCATTTTCATTCATTTCAGCGGCAAGTGCATTCTATCAGCGTGGAAAATCGTGTGAGCGAGTGTGTGTGTCTGGTGTGCGGTCAAAGACTTGCCACAGCCATTTTAAACGGGCTGCGAGTTGGGCGAACGATAAACAAACATATATATATATATATAGTATATAGCCAACACTTGTGAAGCGCATTTTAATATCATGAAACGCAGGCAGCAGCTGGCCAAAATGGACTAATTGGTATCCTCTTGGAAGGGCTGATGAATTTGAAACGAAGAACTAACCCTAACCCATGTCTGTTTTGTCTGTGTGACGGCGGCGGCACGTCTCAAGTTTAAATGATTGATTTCCAACTGCAACTCTAGCCCCCCCCCCCACATCCATCCCTTTGATGAAAATGTTTCGGTTTGTCATTTCCATCAGAGAGTGGCTTGTACCGCCTGACAGCCGAAGAAGAAATTTAATTACACATTGCCACACAGTACGCATACGCCTGGTAGTCGCCACTCAACTCAACATCCCATTTGCATTCTCCACATTTCCGCACTCATCTTGCCGTGAGGTCAATGCGGATGCGATTCATTTCGTTGTTGCCATCCTCCTACTCGTGCCGTGATTAAATTTTCATTTTAATGCACGATTGAAGGAGCATTCGGTGAAATTAATTGAAAACGCTGCAGCTGGAGAGCTAATATTTGGTTTGCTACGTTGGTTTTCCACCGTTCGAAATGAGTTTCGAACGAATTAATTTCATATTTCTTTCTTCTTTTTTTGTTGTTGCTGTTGTTGTTGGTCCTGCATAGTTAATCGGATTTACTTGGGGGTTGATAACGAAAGAAGAACATTTTATTAAATGCCCGTAAACAAATTGGCACAAGCATTAACGGACAGTCACAGATTGTGGCCGGGCGAAATGGATACCGACCGAGCGAAGTGTTTTTGGCATATGGAGCGTCTAGACTTTTGACTTTTTGGCTGACCTTTTGTGTGGCTCAATTAGTCTGACAATGACTTTGAAAAAAAGTCTACCGAATCGATACTCGGTGGGCAACAAGTTGGTATTTTTTTTTTTATTTTTGCATTTAACAACCTTTCCCTTTTGCAGCAGCTGTCAACACTTGCAGAATAAACCCAAAAAAAAAAGGAGGAAAACTTTAAATGCGAATCGCTTGTCAAACATAATTAACTTTCTAAAAAGTAAATAGAATCTTGGAATCTGAAATGGTGAGTGAAAACTAAAGACAACAGCTGTTAGTGAGTGGAGTTTGGGTACAAGTTTTTACCCATTGCAGCTGGCATTGCGCGTGGAGTCATTGTGCAAGTAAGTAATTTACGCAGCTGCTGCTGACTTTTGCCTAGTTAATATTTACCCAGCTTATGCCAAGTGTGCAAAGTTTTGAGGTTCAGCTTGAGGTTGAAAAGTCAGTGTCTGCCAGTGATATGGGTAAGAACTATTGATTTAACGTGTAACCCCCAAGTGGAGAACAAAGAAACGACACGACTAGACCTGATGACGCTGGGCAAACGAAGAAGAAAGTAAACGACGACCAGAACGTCGACGACGCGACGCCATGTCTGGCCACGCCAGTTTTTGCCAAAAGCGGAAACGGAAGCTAAAACAACTAAAGAAGACAATTGCTGGTATTGTTGATGGTTTGTATACCCTTAACATGGATTGGAGTTAGATAGTTTAAACAAGTATTAGGAAAACTTAAACAAATAATCCTCAAAATACCCTGTACCTTTCAGATAATTCCCTAAATTATTAGAAGAAGAAAAACAAATAATCTTCAAAATACCCTGTACCTTTGGTTTCGTTTGTTTTTATTCACTTATCAGCAGATGGTATTCGTTCCCACTTCCCTTACTCACGCACGCTCTAACTGACGATGCGGCAATCCCCGCTCTATAAAGCAAAATTCTTTCGTAGGTACACGGAGTATTATAAGTTTGTGCAAAAGTATGTAACAGCCAAAAGGAAGCATCTCCGACCCTATAAGATATATATATTCTTGATCAGCATCAATAGCCGAGTCATGTACGTGTGTCTGTACGTATGAACGCACAGATCTCAGAAATGGTAAGAGATAGAGGTTTGACATGTTTAACACGTATTCTTCTTATGTCTACAGGCAGATTAAGTTTATTTTAAATTTAACGTCATATCTGCCACAGTTTTAAAGATAGATGGTTCGGTTCTTTTGAACATATTTAGGAATAAGGATAGCTTATCGATCAGCCAAAGGAATGGTGAAGATCGGATGAACGGTTTACGAATTATGATCAAAAGACTGTTTGCTGCTGCAGCGCAGTTTCAAAATATATGCTGACCGTGTAATTTCGTTTGTACAGAGTTGGTTATAGTCGGGCTTGACCGACTTTCTTTTTTGTTTTGGTCCGATCTTATTGTAGTTTTCGGTATATATAGATATCGGGCCTTACATAAAGTATATTAAGTCACTAGGCTTTAAGAAAAAGGCCATATAGCAATAACCTTGGAAATTGTTTCAATAAAGGAAGGTATTCTAATGAAAAGTATGTGAAGAAGGTTATACAAAATAGCAAAAATTGAGAATGCCAAGCTAACTTCGTCTGTGCCGAAGTTCTTATACCCTTGCAAGTAGTCGCTTAAATATTTTCAAAAAATACTTTTTTCCCATTTTCCGACCGATCGTTCGTATGGAAGCTATACGATATAGTCATCCGATTTGGCCAAAAATTTGTTAAATTATGTGAAAGCATGTGAAACAAACAAATACAAAATTGCAGGATGCTACCATTGAAAACAAAAAAGTTTTTCCAACTAAAACTGTTTTTCACACCTATCTTTTGTATGGCAGCTATACCATATAGTTGTCCGATTTTAATAAAACTTGATAGAATTGTAAAAAAGCATAGAAAACTTACGATTACAAAGTTTGGAGATGTTTCCATTGAAAAGAAAAAAGTTTTTCTCACTAAAACTAGTTTTCCGACCGATTATTCCTATGGGAGCTATGGGATATAGTCATCCGATCCGGTCGGCTCCGACATATTAGTAGTGTGCAGCAAAAAGAAGACTCTGTGCAAAATTTCAGCTCGAAAGCTTCAACACTGAGAGACTAGTTCGCGTAGAAACAGACAGGCAGACGGACAGACGGACTGACAAAGCTCAATCGACTCAGCTCGTCACCCTGATCAAGAATATATACAGTTTATGGGGGCGGAAATGAATTTTTCTATGTGTTGCAAACTTCTGGGCAAAATTATAATACCCTTTGCAAGGGTATAATGAACAAGATCACATTTTTTAAGTGGTTGATAGGTAAATGATGCTTAAAAGCTATATCAATTCATCATTGGTAAGGATCAATAAGGTCTAAGATTAGGTCTTGGCATAGGAAATAAATTAAAATAATCCCTAATATATAAGTATCATATTCTGAAGCTTAGCACACAGAGAAAAAAGGGTATTAAAGAATATCCATTGGATGATTTCCAGCTTCCATTTGGCCGGGATATGTCTTAAATATATTTTTAATCATCCAACTGAGTTAAAAATCATCCAAAGGATATGAAAACTGATGATCGTTTGTTTGATTTTGCAGCTCCGCTGAATGATTAAAAGGATATTAAAGTCATATCCATTCCAAATGGATCTTTTTTGTACCCATTTTTTCTCTGCACTTTACTTGTTAAAAGACGTCAGTGAAATGGCTTAACCCGAGTCGTTTTGCATAGCTGAATTCGCTCCATTTCAGCATTTTTGAAGGAGCTTGCGGTTCGGTTTATCTGCTGAAACTGTCGGTTCGGTTTCGGTTTGACATAATTCGGTTAAGAGCCGTTTTGCATCGTTCAGAGTATAAATTAAGAATGTACCACTGTTCTGCTGGCAGTAAATCGATCAGTGAACCCAGCCTGTAAACTCTACTTTACAAAATTTCAGCATACCCCACCACTTGGTAAGCGTATATCGCAACCGCAAAACAGCAATCGCTGTACATAGCTCACAGTGCTTTACCCTCGCTGTCAGTGCTGTTTTGTTACCACAGCTACTCCTCACAGGCAAATCCTGGACATTTTTACGGTTTGGCAAGTGTCAACGTTGTTGCCCAGCCATAACATTGTTGTTGTTGTTGTCGTCGTCGTCCGCCAAAAGTCAGCTCAGGAAACGGCGCGCTGTCAGGACACAGCGAATCTCAATGTCTAACGTTTTATTTATTATTTCCCTTCGCCACAACCTCGCACACTGAGTCCGTCATTATATCACTCAATTTACACACAAAGATAGTAATTAAGTCCTGGGTGTGGCAAATACATAACAAGACAACATCATTTCGCTCCCTCCCCCGGGCCCCGGCCGGAGGGGGGGGCGCATTCATTGTGCTTGTGAAGTAAGTAAGAGCGAGTACAACGTGGCATTAAGTTTCACAAATGTTTCGCCTTTCGCTTATTAAATTGGACATCTAAATGGATTCGGAAACATTGCACTCGTTGTCTTGGTCATGCTTCAACCAATTTCATTTCATTTTATAAGAATTGCAACAATTCTGGTTTGTTTTGTTGCGCATTTGTTGGCTGTCGAGTGCGGACAGCACTTGATGCTGCTACTTAACGTTATTATCATTATTATCAACAACCTCATCATCATCATCATCAGAAGCAGCATCATCAACGCTGACAAACTAAATGCCACAAAAATTGTGTGAAATGCTTTTCAAAATTGCCAATAACTGCATTAGGCAACACATTTTTGGATGTGGTCTACAAACGGAATGGAAATAAATGGTCATTTTAGCAGTTGATGTAGAAGACTTAGAGGAAAAGTTGCTCGTATTGCAGTACCCATAAATATTTCATGTGGTCGGAGTTGATACCCCCTGTGCGTTGCAAAGTTCTGGTCAAAATTTTAATGCAATTTTCTAGTGTTAAAAAAAAAAATACCAAAAGTTCTATGAAAAGGTAATGTTACAGGGATATATTAGCCTAAGGTTTGAGCGAACGCTCCCCGGAATTTTTAGTTAAGTGCCAATTTCTCATTTTTTAGATAGCTGACTATGTGACAGAATAACTTACAATTTAGTCATTCATTTTTCTAGATATATTTCTACAAAATTCTTGAAAATTTTGATATATTAATATAGAAAATCGTTCCAAAATTTGGCATAATATAAAAAGTAGATGAAAGCACTTCGGCAAAGCCGAAGTATGTATAACCTTCCACTTTCCACTGAAAACTAACAAGTTTTCTTCACCAAGACTACTTTTCTGACACTACTTTTCTATGACAGCTATACTTTATAGGTGTCCAATTTCGACCAAACTTGGTGAAACCATTAGAAAGCATAGCAAATTAAGAAATTCAAAGTTTGTAGGCGTTTTCTTTCAAAACAAAAAAGTTTTTCTCACTAAAACTAATTTCTCGACCGATCGTTCCTATGGCAGCTATAACCCATAGTCAACCGATTTTGACAAAACTTTAAAGAATTGTGTGAAAGCTTATAAAATAAATCAATACTAATTTTAAAGAGGTTTACATTGAAAACAAGAAAGTTTTTCTTATTAAGACTATTTTTCGAACCTTACTTTTCTATGGCAGCCAGACTATATAGATGTCCAATTTCGACCAAATTTGGCAGAATCACGGAGAAGCATAGATAACTAGTAAACACGGAGTTTGGAGAGGTTTCCATTGAAAACCAAAAAGTTTTTCTCACTAGAACTAGTTTTTCGACCGATCGTTCCTATGGCTGCCATATGTTATAGTCATTTGATCCGGCCGGTTCCGATAAATGTTCGGCGTATTTGTACCACAAGACTTTGTGCAAAGTTTGGTTGCGATTGCTTTAAAACTGACGGAGGAGATGGCAGAGAAACAGACGGACATGGCTATATCGACTCAGCTCGCCATGCTGATCAAGAATATATATGCTTTATGTGGTCGGAAATTCTTCCTTCTATGCGTTACAAACATCTGCACAAGGGTATAAAACGACAGCGTTTGTATTTCTCAAGTAGGCATTCGGAATATAAAAGAGGCAACTGATATTCGTCTTGCCAAGTGTTTCAAGATGCCTTACTTGATAAAGTATTACAGAGACCCAGAGTTCAAACCCCAGACATATCTCAGATAAAGTTATAAAAATGGTTCTTAATAGTTTTTATGGGTTCTTCAAAGAGATAAGACTTCGGTTGAGCCAACGGCAAGAAGATGTGCAAAAATATATAAATTGATTCATTTAAGAAAGGGACAGCGTCATGATGTGTTCTTCCTTTCACTTCTCCATCCTTTGGCCTCACATCATTTCCTCTCTTATACTTAGAAAATAAAGTTAGAAAATAGTTCTTATCAAACTAAGAAAATATTTTCAGTCTTATAAAAACTGGTTTCTTAATTTGAGAAAATATTTTTCTAAAATATATGGAAAATTTGTCTGAGCCCTTTTTCAAGGCGAACTTTTTAATGTAAGGGCAATGTCGCCTATTTTTGTTGAGTGTACTTTATTCCATCTTTCGTCGCCTTTAAAAAAATCCCATAAAACCATTATCCATTTTTTTTGGAATGAAATTAACACGTTAAAACACCTTTCTCTAAGCTTAAGTCACAAATCTGGCCAATGCAATAACGCCCATGGGCGTTTAGTAAGCATTTTTAAGTAAGCAAATGGCCGCAAGTAGTTTTATAAAGATATATCGAATGTAGGTAGGTAGATCTTTACACTCCAAGTCGCCCACAAGACCAGCATAAAGTTAAATAACGCCCATGGGCGTTATTTCCTGTAAGCATTTTTAACGATAAAACATATAACTTTACACTCCAATTCGCCCTCAAAACTAGCTTAAAGCTAAACTTAAGGTTGTCTTCAATGAATGAAAGTGTTAAAGCTTAGTGCTCTGTGGTGCATGTCCATTGAATTATTAAGACGCTTATACTTATATATTCATGTACCAGCTGCACGCTCAAATAACTCGCAGCCATACAAAAGCATGATTATAACGATTATGAGAACATACGCACAGACGGCGCACATACAGATACAGGCCGGACGGAACGTTATAATTCATATGCAAGGCACAGGCATCACAGGCATTGTCCCCAAAAAGCCAAGCTGACAAAGTGTTTTCCCAATGACCGACTGACTGACTAACTGACAGCCAATAAATGTCACTTTATCAACACTAATGTATATGAAGTTTAATGTGGGTGTGGCTGTCGTCCAGCCACCACGAACGACTGTCGGTCTGTGAGAACTCTCCAAAGTGCCAGTTTATAAGGTCGAAGCTGTGTCACAAATAATTGACAACGATGTGGCTGATGCTGATGAAATTGAGACAGACATTTAAGAGGTGGACAAAGCAAATCTATGAAAATTGTTTGGTGAATTGAAAATGCCACGAAAGGGAATGCTAAATGTGTAAAAGCTAGAGAATGATTTAAAGTTTAAACTGTGGCAGTAAGTGGGAGGTAAAACAGTGGGTGCATTTTGTAATACCAAAAAAAATAGCATCAACCTGAGTCAGGCCCCGTAGCTCACCTTATCCGCTCGACTGTGGGTGGCCACATGCCAAACCAATCCAAAAAAAAAAAACACAAAACCCAGACTACAGAATTAGGCAAATTTTGCATGTCGATCAATCAACTCCCCGAACAGACAATGTCATTAGCTGCACTTGAAAAACAAGTAGCAAGCAGCTACACGTGGAGACATGGCAAACAGGGACCGCAATTAGGATAATGCCAAGATAAAGATGAAGATGGAGAGTCATTGAACTGACGCTGATTCATTTGTTCAACAAGTTTTCATTGCAAAACATGGCGTATGATTGATGTGGCTGTGTGTGTGTCGCTGTGTGTGTGTGTGTGTGTTTGCGCAGTGACAAAAGTCAAGTGGCCTAATTCTATACCCAGACAATCTCCAATTAGTTAAATGTGATGACAAAAAACATCACAAGCTGCAATTAATTAACTTGAAGTACACACTTTTATCTATTAAGGATTTTCTTTCTGCTTTTTCTCTATTTTTTTTCCCCCCCCATTGAGTATTTATGACGTATAACTAATTATATTGTCATTATATTTTCTCATTTTCCACGCTCAACTCTCAACTCTTTGTGGGTATTAAAAAAAAAAAAATGAAAAGAGTAAACTGGTGTTCATAAACACAATGGCAGCTGTTGCATGAAGTGTGTCAGCATGGCAGTTAATTAGTTGTTCAATGGCACAGAAAACAAAAAATGCAAAGAAAAAGAACATAAAACTATTAAAAAAATGTAACTAGAAAGTTAAGCCATATTGTTTTACTATTAAGAATATTTCATTAAAAACCCTCGAAGGACTTCACACACACACACACATCTTTAACCAGTCAGGGGGGGAAAAAAATTTGTGTAGAACTATTCGCACACCTGCACTTAACTGGAGCCAGAAGCTGGCAGCAGGAGGTGGCCACGCAGCTTGCAGTTGGCTTCGATTTGCAACGACAACGAAATGCAAACAAACAAGCAATAAGGTACGTGAAAATTGTCGCCTTAACTTAGTTTATTATAATGCCACTTGAATGGGTTTGCTTTTGGTACAAATGCGGAAACGGAAACGAATGCGACAGCGACGGCGTCTGCCATAGACGCCACGAGGGTGGTTTGTGAAAGAAGCGAGTTTGAGTATATCAATCAATGTGGGAATGGTAGCTTTTTTTTCGAAAATCTAACAGAAGGGCGCTGCTGCAAAAGAAACTGGTTTTTCTTAGTCGATTTGAGCAAATATAAAACAGGTTTTTATAATGTATGCCTGAGTTAAGTGTTATAGCATTAAGGGCTTTAAAGGCCACTAGCTGCCCAACGCAGCTCTAAAAAAAATGTATACAAAAGAGATACAACTAAAGAGCTAAGCTAATTTCATCTGTGCTGAAGTTTTTATACCCTTCCAAGTGCAAATGCTCGCTTAAATATTTTCAAACAATGTTTCTCCCATTGCGACCCAGTTTTTGAGCGATCGTTCCCTTAGGAGCTATATGATATAGTCATCCGATTTGAACAAAAATTTGTAGAATTAGGTGAAATCATAGGAAACAAATATATACAAAATTTCGGTATGTTACCGTTAAAAACAAAACAGTTTTTCTAACTAAGACTGTTTTTCACACCTATCTTTTGTATAGCAGCTATATCATATAGTTGTCCGATTCTTATCAAATTTGGCAAAATTATTAAAAAGCATGTACAACTTATGAATACAAAGGTTGGAGACGTTTCCGTGGAAAAGAAAAAAGTTTTTCATTCTAAAACTAGTTTTACCACCCATTGTTCCTATGGGAGCTATGAGATATAGTCATCCGATCCGGTCAGTTCCGGCATATTGGTAGCGTGCAGCAAAACGGAGACTCTGTGCAAATTTTCAGCTCGATAGCTGCAAAACTGAGAGACTAGTTGGCGTAGAAACAGACAGACAGACGGACGGACAAAGCTCAATCGACTCAGCTCGTCACCCTGATCAAGAATATATATAGTTTTATGGGTCGGAAAAGAATATTACTATAACTGTGGGCAAAATTATAATACCCTTGGCAAGGGTATAAATATAGAAATTAGTTCCAAATAGTTAAAGCATTTGAAATTAAGAAGAGGGATCGGAATACGGGTATTCAAATGTCATTTTTTTTAAATTTGACTTGGAGTTTTGTAGTTTTTTATCAATCTTCGGGACAAAAAGTGAAAAGATTCACTGAAATACAAATACTTAAACAAACGATGTTAAAAATATACTTTTTACAGGGCTGCAATCCTTAAAGTTTTCAGCTTAGCTCCGGTTTAGGGGCTTGAGGCAAAACTGACCTCTGGTTAATGTTCAAAAGTTTGTGGTTCCAGTGTTTTGGAAGAAGTTTTAGATTTGATTCTTGGTAGGGTTTATTCAATTTAAATAGAATTTCTATTAATTTGTTAAGCCGTGTTCATTATTTTTGATAGTTTAGAATGCCTTTTCCATTTAGACTTGCGTCGATGTTCATATATTTAAACCCTCAGACATAAGAAAAGTTACTAGAAGGACATCTGGCTGTGATCTTCTACTCTTCTACTGAGACCACATTTAATAAATAAAGTCCCAATGTAAAGCTTAGCATTTGCGACCCATTTCATAATCTTTGTTATATAGATCTAAAAATATTGAATAATATGCCGCAGTGGCTATGCCTGTCAATATAAGACTCTTTCTTAATATCTCAAACAAATATTAAAATTAATAATTAGGTTAAAGTTCAGATTTTGTCAAGTGTCAATGATTGGGACCGAACCGATGTCGCGGGTTCAACAGTTTCCTCACACTTGGTTCGGTTTAAGGTTCGGTTCACTAATAGCAAACCTGTAAAGCCGGTTTTCTTACACAATCGGTCACCTTTGCTATTAGCAAACCTGTTCGGACTAAAACCAGCTTGCTCTTTTTCTTACACAATCGGTCACCTTTGCCAACTCTACGCTATTTCCATTATAATCACAAATGCTATATAGAAAGTTGAGAAAAGCTCGACTTGGCCACTTAAAACTCGATGTACTGTTTCACAAAATGGACTACCAAAAGCTTCCCACTTCTCGTACCTTTTGGAACAACCCTCGTCTGACATATCCCTTAGTATTCTTTCATTTATGCTCCCGCACGTTGGATTCGTTTCAACCAAATGCAACGAAATAATACGCATAGAAGCACAAGACGTATGTGTAAGGACAACAATGAATGGGAATGGCAACCCATGGAACAGGTGGAAAGACTAGTATCGGTTTTAAGTATAGCAATGGGTATGGAATTGACTAACCCACTCAGTTGGCAGTTGGGCCATAGCAAAAAAAAAAAAAATCGCACCAATGGCAAATTGTACGCGACACGTGAGCTGTTGTTCTCGTTTTTGTATGCAATTTTGCCATTTATTCAATTTAAACATCCACTCTCATATGAAGCCCAGGCGACAAAGGATGCAGCAGCATATTGTCTGAACTGACAATATTGGCATACGAAATAACAAGCTGAGGGCTAACAATGGCGACCGGACCAGGTAATGGCGCATGCAAATGAAATGCCAGCAAAAGTCAATATATAATGTTGAATAATATTAGGTTTTTTTTTTTGTCAATGCATCTTACATGCATTATGCAAACAATACAATGCAAATCAAATTCAATTATGTTAAAATTTAAATGCCAGGCCATTGTCACAGAGTAAATATTCAGAGACAAAAAAAAACAACAAAAAAACAGAATTAACAAAATGTTTTCAAATAGTTTGTTTAATATTTATTAGCTTAATGTCCAGCTTTTGCACAATAAGCTGACAGGTTACACAACAAAAAACCTACCCTTCCACTTTCGTTTAGTATTTCACAATTATTTATGGCCTTTAATGCTGATTTTTTTTTTTCATCCAGCAACAAAGCGTTGAAGCACAAGTCCTGGCCATTTTTCGGTTCCTGCCGCTGATTAAACACATCATTTATGCATGGCATTGTTGTTGTTTGACTTTGCACATTTGCACACAGAAAAACTTAATTGCGAACCATTGCCAACTAAATCCGATATTAATTCAATAAAATTTCATTAAATGATTAATTTGTATAAATTTGCTTAATCGGTTCACTGCAGCATGCAAAATGCGCTTAATGAGCTTTAACCAAAAAAAAACAAAAAAATATCACAAAACTCTTGCCTCCCCGCCAGCCATCCGCCCATCCCCGGCGGTACTTACATAAACTTCCACAACTGCCCTGAAACTTGAACTGTTTGACCAACTTTTCGGGTGAAATATACTATATAGCTTCCTTGCCCACAGCACTTATCGAAGTCTTTGGTCAAACAGCAGTTGACTACGTTTTGCTTACTTTTGTTAATTAAAAATGGAATTTCTGCATAAGAACGAGCTGCTGCTGCTGCTGCTGCAGCTGCAAACAATGGAAACGTGAGGAAAACTAATGAAATGGAAAATGTTATGACCAAAAAGTATGGAAAACTGAAAGGAATGGCACAACAAATTAAATGAAGTGTGAGGGAGAAGTTTAAATTGGCTGGCTGTGGATTTTGTTAACATTTAAAACTTATTGCTGCTTTTTAGTTTAAGACGCTCGTTAAGTGTACTGAATATTGGTGATAACATTAAACGATTCTTGGCAAAACAAATGCTCAAGTTTATGCGGCAGCTAATTGCGCACTTATAATGAGCCTGGGGACTGTACCACTTACTTGTACTACTTACAACTTGTAACTGAAGTACAGGGAGTTTGGATCATCTTTAAAATGTTATTTCTATCTCGTGGATACGGGATATATGCTTGGTCTTTAAGTTAAGTGATACATTTTCAAGTTTCACTACTGATAAAACACGTCCAAATGATAAAAAATGTTTGAGTTTCGAAGTTCGGCTGAACAATTGTCTGTAGAAATGCGGCCCAAAACAAACAATTGACTTTACATAAACCCAATAAAGCCAGATTCGAGCTTCTCTCAATCTCTTGGCTAGTGTGCTCAAAAGAGGCTGACCATATTCCAACTAGGGTTGTAAATTTTATGTAGTTTAATCAATAAGTCGATGTTTTTTAAAAATTATATTAGATTTTTCAATATAATATTTCATCTCTCAGATGATAAGTAGACAATTTCATACTTGTATTAAGAATGTTTAGTGTCAGAAGTTCGAAGGAAATGAAAATTTTGAATCCCAGAGCGAAATTCTGGATCCAAGTATGCATTTTCGCTCTTTTTTTTTTACCTAGATCCAAGAGCTTTAATACTTTAACCATATAGGAAACATTCTCATATTAGTTAGACAAGTTCTTAAATTAAGTACTTAACATACTCAAATCCCAGACGGTTCATTTTTGAATCAAGAGCTTAGTGCAATGTCAAGAACTAAGAATATAAGCACGTGTATCAAAAGCTCTTCAGGTTCAATAATAAGATCAATCTTGAATCAAGGGCTTTACAGTTTCAAAAGTAACGACCTCTATATTACAATTAAATAACATTTTAAATTCAACTAGTTGCCAAACTATGTAGCTAGTTTTAAACAGCTTAAGGAACACACAACACCACAAAGCAGCAGCAGTGGTTTGTCCTGTCAACTGTCAGTTCAACAGCCGTCTCTCCATGCCAGCAATGCTATAACTGCTTGAGAATTTCAGAACCACATAAGTGCAAAAAAATTTAGATGCCTTCTGGTCGATAGTTTTACTTCGCACTCCTAGAGAAAACGAAACTGTGAAACGCTTTACTTTCAAATGTGCTTCCTCTCTTAGCCCAAACTGAACACGAATTATGATAGATTTTAAGAGCGAAGTTTTTGAAAACTCAATCCTTCATGCCTGAAAAAGTCGGGATTTACAACTTAAAGCAAACTTCAAAAAGTTTTCTGTCCGTAAGCGAGAGAATCAGGTGAGAATGTATTTATGAATCTATTTCTTTTGTTCATAAGTTCTTTCCATTTCGCCTACTAAGATAACTTTTTGAATCTTTCTTCATCGTGTAAATCTCAACTTATTCGTTTTGCTTTTATCTGCGTGTATCTCTAGATCATCTTAGTTGTTGTTTCAACAAGCTGTCCAAGTCGGTTGGGCTCGGTTTATCAAATCAGATCTTATGTATATGCTATAGCAACAATCGGTCTATATATATCAAACTTCTTCAAGAACGATACACCTTTAAAAAATGCCTGCAACCAACTGTTCCAGTGGGGATTGAATAGATGATCCTTAAAATATCTTCAGTGATTCTACAAGGTTTTAGAAAATGAAGATTGTGTTTTCAAATAGATTTCCCAAAATTTCTATAAACAAGCCCAGTTCCATTTTACCCACACAAAAGCAGCTGTTGGTTTTGTCACCACCCTTCTTGTATTAAACGATTATAATTGAATTAAATAGATAAACTACTCAAATGATAGCTCATTTGATTCATTTCACAATTTCAATAAACAGCTTACCATAAAATCTCCAAAGAGAATTATAAAAATGACAATTTCCGCCGAATCGGGCAACGTGATTCCACGTAAACAATTTTCCATTTAAGCTTGTCATAAAAGTTTTATGTAAATGTTGACGCAAAAATGTTTTGGCCAGCGCAACGGAAAACTTTCTCTGCTCAAATTTTGGGATGATAGTTTTGAGGTCGGCGGGGACTCAGCAGCAACTCTTTTTAATGAGTTTTTACTTTTTTTTTTTTTTTTTTTTTGATAAATATGACAAAGTTAATTGACTGCTTGGACATGATTTGGTAGCATTGTATGGGGCCGGGTATGCTCGAGTTTTCTATTTTAATGGCATGAAATATTGATGTCAGTCAGCCAGTCATTCACTCAGCTGCCAAATTATAATGTGTCGCACATTAAGTGCCACGTTCTCTTCTTCTTTATCATTTGCATGCTGGCGGCGTAATCACCAAGTGCGAGTGGTATACGGCTGAGGGGCAGCCGGAGCCGGAGCAGGATATCCTGTCACGTTTTCAGTTGACTTGACTGGCTGGCTTGGTGCGGGCGGCAGGGAGTACTTAACCGTTCAAGTTGCCGCTGGGCCACTGTCGTCAATGTCTGGTATGGTCGGGTACTGGCTGGTCTCGATGGGCTGGCGATGCTGGCGTGGCTTGGCTCGTGCCTAGCCCCCGTAGCGTTGTAGTGGTGTGAAAATTAAAGGAATTCCGTTATTATTTCGCCTTTTTTTCCTCGCTCCCAGCCCCAGCCCCACCCCGCATCTTTTGCATCTTTTCTAGAGCACTTTGTTGCAAATTATGTCGGCGCAGCGAAAGCAAATGTTGCATATGCATGTGGCATGTGGCATGGGCCATGTCACCAGTACTTAGCAGACTCATGACAGTTTCTTTTTCCGTCTGCCGAGTGCACACAACATTGAACGCTGTGTAAGCTGAGGTTTGCCTTCGGGTCTCTGCCCGGAGTTGGGGCGTGAAAGTAATTTGCAAAGTACTAGACACAGAATGCAGTTGCAAGTTGCATGTTGCAAGTCCTTAGTCTGTATATAATGCCGGTGTACCATGTCTTTTGCTGGCAGCTCATTATGATGTGGTTTCCTTTTGTGCAGCTTTGATGTGTATGAATATGATGTTTGGGGTGGGGTGGGGTGGGGACGGGGGCGGGGGGGAGATTAGAAAGTTTGCCTTAATAAATTATACAACAAGAAAACTTAATGAGGTGTGGGGATCAACTGAAGTTGCCTTAGACATTTAAACTTGTATAAAGAAATTGTTTCATTAAAAAGATGCAGGAAAATATTCTATACTTTTAGATTGAGTTCTTATAACCTTGAAGAGCATGCAGAGCCAATTTATTTCGGAGTAAACCTTTCCTGGTGTCAAGACACTACTTGGTCTAACGAACCGATGCATCACTGAGCGCTAGTCCGTCGTTAACGACAGGTTAGGCATCGCAGCGATAGACTCATACTTGCTCCCATCGGCACACTAACAACCAGTAATGCAAAGGTGTATCGTTGGGTCAATTTTCCGGTGACTCCCATACAAAATTCGTTAGGCAAATACTTGGCTGGTAATTGGTCTGGTGGCAAGTGCTCACTACAAAGGGTTAGGGGATTCGTTAATGCAGACGAACTACAGGGTACTAAACTTATATTGTAAATACAAAAAAATGTTAGCATTTATAAGAATTTTTGAAGTTAAGACATGAAGCGCTTCACACAGTTATGACTATAGCATATGGCTGTCATAGGAACGATCGGTCGAAGTATTAGTTCTCTTGGCAGAAACTTTTTTAGGTTCTTAAGGGAAACATCTCCAAATTTCGAACTTATTCGTTTTACATGCTTTTCCAAAATTCCACTAAGTTTGCTCAAAATCGTACATCTATATAGTTGGTCTGAAAAGAAGTCTTAGTAAGAAAAACCTATTGGTTTTTAATGTCTCTGTTCTAAAAACTGGCATATATTTCGTTTATAAGACTTCTACACAATTCTAAAAGGTTTTATCAACATAGCATATCTTTAGCAAATAGCTGTGATAGGAACAATAGGTCGAAAAACTAGTTTGAATAGCAAAATAATGTTTTAATCAAGCGGAAACGTCATCAAACTTTGTTTGTATTAGTTTGCTATCATTTTCTATGTTATCATTAAGTTTGGTCGAAGTTGTACATCCTTAAGGTATAGCTCCCATAGAAAAGTAAGGTGTGAAAAGTAATCTGGGCTATAAAAACCTTTTTTTTTCAAGGAAATGTTCTTAAAAGTGAAGTTAATTTATTTATACCACTTTCGCACAATTCTACAAAGTTTAGTAAGAATCGGATGACTATGGAGCATAGCTGTCATAGGAACGATCGGTCGAAAAACTAGTTTTAGTGAGAAAAACTTTTTTGTTTTCTCTACAAACGTTTCCAAACTTCGTATTTGTTAGTTTTATTTGCTTTTCCAAGGTTCTACAAAGTTTGGTTGAAATTTGACAACTAAATAGTATAGCTGCCTTCGAAAATATGGGTATAATAAATAGTCTTAGTACGGAAAACTTTTTTGTTTTTCATTGAAATGTTCTTAAAATTTTGTATTATCGTTTAACACACACGGAATTATCTCATTATCTAATACAGTGGAAGGCAGGAAACTTGAGAGCAAGCCAACAACAAACCACTATTATCTAGGCTCGAGTGGAGAAACCAGACACACACTGCATACATATGTATTTTCAGTCGTCTTGCAGTAGATATCTTGTTTTAACTAGCTTCAAAGCGAGACAATTGCACTTATTGTACTGCCTACTTGTGCGCGGTGGCGCCAAGAAACGAGGCAATTGATAATGCAACTGGCCTGAAGCAACAGATGGAAGCCAGGTTTGCAGACCAGTGATCTTATAGAATATATTTACATATTTTCCAAAGCTGAGGCTATTTTATGAAATATCGAAAAGGATATGGAGTTAGATTTACTTCAGATATCGATCTAACTAGCTTAAGCCTTCGTTTTGCAGAATGATATTAAACCCAGTTACACTAAATATGTGAGCACTTCAGTTAGATAGAAATCCAAAAACTGATTAAGTTTGTCCGAGTGTGCGGTGTGTTTGGTGTGTTTGTGTGTGTGTGTATGGGAAGCTCCTCCTAATGACAGCAAAAGTAAGCAAGTCTGTGTGCAAATTGTCAATTCCTGGCCTCGTCCATTTAATAACAGCTCAAAGACACTTCACCCTCGTTGCAATATTCCAGTTAGAGCTCCTGCACTTTCTGCCTATGCAAGCAGGCAATTTGCAAAACTAGTCTGAATTGACCCATCCCCCCCCAAAATGGCTCTGTGTCCTCATATCGGATTTTATATTGGCAGGGGAAGCGGAGACTGGGGGCGACAAGGCACCAATACACCTTAATTACAGGCAATTATGAGCTCAAAGGCATAAATGATGGGGCTGGCTGCCGTTTTGGCCAAACTGTTATGACTTTGAGTTTGTAGCCGACAAAATTGCTGCAGCAATTCGTTTAGGAATTTTCGAGCCTTTTGGCAAAACTTTTACAACCCCTGACTTTGCAGTTTTTTGCGCCTAAGCTTTATGTTGTTTTTTTCAACCCCCAGCAGCAGCAGGGGATGGTGGGGCGTAATGACATTAAACAAGTGCAGATGCTTAAAGAAAATTCCCTACACGCTCGACTGGCCTGTAATTTCTATAAGCTGATTTACGTACAAAACAGAATTGTCGTCAGGCAAAAGCGGATAAGTTTGGTCGTGTGCAAAAAGCAATATGCAAATAGAGCGATTGGAGCGGCTAAGCTCTGCAATCAATATTCAAATCCACTTAGCTGTCGAATTTGATGTAATAAAATTTGACATTGCTGTGTCTAAACACTCAGACTTGGACTTGGACTTGGAATGTTTCTTTTTAATTTGCCGGGCGACGCGATTCAGATTCGTTCATCCACTTGAAATGAAATGCAAATCCTTTCACAGAATCCCGCCGCACCTAAGGGACCGAGCCGAAGGGATCTAAGTTCATTATTATACTAAAGGAAGTAACCTTTGTCTCGAATTAATTAAAATGGATTTACATGAGCTCAAAATGTCGGCACAAAGGCACCTTTACACCGCAGCACGGCCGGGCGTCGTCTCTCTGGACACTATTTTGCATGCGAACCGAACCGGACCGGACCGCACCGATTGTGACAGTCAACGCTGACTGTCAAGCCCGCACCGCAGATAAATATTTATATTTCGCTTTTTAATCTTTTGTAATTTTAAATCGCGCTACCCACTGAATACCCCACCTCCCGCTACCTCTATGGCCCGTCCACGGCACTCATCATGTTGTTTTGTGTGCTCAACTTTGGGTATTTGCTGCTTTTGCTATTTGGCTATGCTTTCTGTTGACTTTTCAATTTGAAAGTTGAAAGCACTTAGGGTTATTAGAATGGGAACCATGGAGTTAACTTCAAGTGGCTTTTGCTGGGGCAAAATGTAAGTGCGACAGATGAGGAATTGTAGTTGGACTTTAATTTGTGACTTTAGCTAATTCTGATAAAAATATTTTCTGTTGAGTTGTTTAAGTTTAGGGAAAGCAATTGAAAGAGGTGAGGGGGAAGGTTGCTCAAGTAAACCAATTCAAACTGGGGCATTTAGACTGGGGCTTGGCAACACGGTTCGGTTTATCGATGTACCTACTTGATTTTTAAAGATTTTCGGAGAGAGAGATAGCTAGCTGTTCGTTGAGCACTCCTTGAAACATCCGGTACGAGGGGAGCTCTAAACCTGGAATAATCTGACATAAAATCCGAATTTTTGCAAAAGAATAAAAAGTGGTTGTGTTTTTGTATAAATATTGGGATGAATTTAATATTAAGCGTAATTTACAACCCGAATTGTAAAAAAAACATCATAAGAGAGAAACCATATGTCAGTCAGCATGCGATACTTTTGTAGAAGTGTTGGCAAACTATCGATAGTGGGCTTTATAGAACTATAAATATTGTTGCAGATCTTTAAGGCTTTTTTAGGCATTCAAGATTGATTTTAGAACCACGCTGAAATCCTTAAAAGGCCAAGCCCGAACTTCTCTAAATCTCGGTCTAACAAATAGTTTTGCGATTTTTTTAAGCGCAGATAACACAAAGGGGAAGCGAGACCAGAGTATCGAGAGCAAAGAATCAGGTGTCCAGAATAGTATATCGATGAAAATGATCGACAATCTAGTATTGAGTACCAAGCATCGATAAACGAGTATGGTACTTGATAAGCACTGAATTTTGAATACTGAGTATCGGAGTCCTGGGAATCGAGAGCCGACAACCGATTACCGAAAATGAAGGACCAATTGTTGATAAAGTACTCAATATGCACTGAGTATTGAGTACTGTGAGTCGAGAGACGATTATCTAGAGCAGCGTATCGAGTGCCAAGTATAGTGAGTCGAATAAAAGTATCGAGAATCAAATATTGAGAATCAAACATCGAGAATTGAGTATAGTACTCTGTAAGTACTGAGTATCGAGTATGTATGATCGTGTAACGAACTGACTACTAAGTGCTGAGAGTCGAGTACTGAGGATCGATAACCTAAAATCGAGGACCAAGTGTGGAGAATCGAGTATCTAGTACCAAGTATTGAGTACTTGCAATCCAGAACCCAGTATCGAGAGCCTCGTGTCGATAATTGTGTACAAGAATCGAGAGCCGAGTATCGTTAGTCGAGTAAAAGTATTGAGAATCTAGTATTAAGTATCGAGCATCGAGAAACGAGAATAGCGCTTGATAAGTACTGAATTTGAGGTATTGGGTGTTGAGTGAGATGTATCTTGAGCATTGAGTACTGAGTGTCGAATGCTGGGAGTTGAGAGCTGAGTACCAAAAATCGAGGTTAGAGTTTCGAGAATCTATTATATATTATCAAGTATCGAGAATTCAGTAAATTACGTAATAAGCATTGAGTTAGATGTACTGGAGACGAGAAACGAGTATCAACAGCAGAGTGTCGAGAGTCAAGTATCGCTAACTGAGAAAGAGAATTAAGAATTGAGTATTGAGAACCGAGTATAGCACTCGAGAACAGAGTATAGTACTCGATAGCCGAATATAGTACTCGATAATAACTAAGTTTCAAGTACTGAATATCGAGTTTTGTTGTTTTTCTACCGCTTACTGAAGTGAGTATTGAGTACTGAATATCAATAAGTAGGAATCAAGAACCGACTAACGAAAGTCGAAGACCGAATGTCGAAAATCTTTTATCTACTATAAAGTATTGAGATAATTGAATAAAGTACTCAATAAGTACTGAGTTTTGAGTACTTAGTACTGAAAACTGGGAGTTGAGAACCAATTATCGAGAGCCTCGTATCGATTGTTGTGTTAAAGTATAGAGAAGCAAGTGTAGAGAATAGCGTACTGCCTGTCAAGTATCGAGTTAGTATCGAAAGCTTAGTAACTCAAATGGAATATGGAAAATCTAGTATGGAGTGTCACGTATTGAGAATCGAATTTACTACTCAATAAGTACTGAGTAATGTGTACTACAAATCGAATATTGAGTATCGCATAATATGCCGAGTTTAGAGAACTAAGTACTGAGTATTGAGAACCGAGTAGCAAGTACCGAGAATCGAATATCGAGAGACGAGAATCGAGCATCGCGAGTTCAGTGTCGAGAAGTATTAACTTCACAATGTTAAACTCCTCAATATACCAGCGTAAAGCAGACAAAACATTGTTATGGTATTGATAAGTTCCAAAAGTGAGTATTTTACAATACTTCTCGTTCCTTTTTGAAAATGCTAAAGTGCTGTAAGAGTTGTGTAATGAGAAGGTCGCCCTGAAGGTCGCTGTAAGTTCTTATCCAATAAATAATGCATTCAATACTTGATTTTAATTTCGCATTATGGTTTTCACTTACTAAAATATTTCGAATGGTTGCCAATTTTCTCAGCCAGTGATTTATACAGATTTTGTTTTGTATATTTTCCACTCATAATTTGAAAGATGGCCAAAATAGAAGGCGCCAACGCGGTGACCCAACTCAACCATAGCATGTAACTTACAATCAGCAGTGAAATACACCAAATAGCAAACGGCAAGTGCACTTAGCTAATAAATCTTTAATACTGCCAACACAAAAAAAATGTTTCCCCTGCAGTGGTGAGAATTTCATTTCAAGGTTGTGCTTTAAGTGCCAAGAGAAAAGCGCGAGTGCTGTCAAAAAATAATTCTTGAATAATTTGTGTGTGCGATTCGCTATGTATACATATATATATATACATATATATATTTCTTCTTTTTTTTTTGTTATTCCGTTTTCTTCTGCTGCTCGGAGAGCTGGTTAACCTTCATCAGTAAGCCAATTATGGTATTAAAAAAACGTAAAGTTGAAGGCATTAAAAATTGTTGGAGGTCAGGTCGGAGATGTTGTTGTTGCTGCTGGACGCCGGCTGTCGCCAGTCGGCGTGGAAGACGATGGGCGACTGCATTTAAATGTAAATTGAAATTAATTTCACTTGAGCAAAAGGCACACAAAATGGCTACATAGAACCGCAGCCATGGCCACCTTTTTTGGTTTTTGAGCCTGGTTGGTTTTTGATGTGGGTTACGGTTGGTTGTTATTGTTGCCAAAGTTGCTTTGAAGTGGTCCGGCCCCGTAAATATAATATAGGAAATAGCGTGGGCCAGGAAATTGATGAATTTGACATTTAACTGGCACTGGCAACTATGAGGCAGCTTGAGAAAGTGGAAGTCGTTGGGGGGTGGGGGGCTTCTATTTTTCAATTTAAATTTGATAAATATTTAAGCTAAGCTTTCTAAGGGAAAATAAAAACTAGAAAAGTTTTATGTACACCCAGAAAAAAGTAGAACGAATAACTTAGGAAGAAACGCTCTTAAAAAAAAATGTATTTGTTCCTGAATTTCTAAGAATTTTGCTCTTGAAATCGAGCTAAGTTCGTTCTCAGCATGGTGATTTTAGGCGTGGGGAACTGTACCTCACAGAAACTTGGAGAGGAGAGCAAGCTCATTTGAGAAAATAGCGTTGAGTCTGCTCTTACAGTTTTGTATTTTAAGGGAGAGGGATGTGGGAAAGCTATCGATTGGAGAGCGTAATGGATTTTTGCACTCATGTTGCTTTGGAATTCCCATCCAGTTATGGCATTGCTGGCATGGAGAGATCGCTGTTCGACGGACAGTTGACAGACAAAGATTTTTGCTGCTTCGAGGTGGGTATTCCTCGAACCAGCTTTAACTTGCTACATGGTTTAACGATTGATTTTCAATCAAACAAATTTATACACAACTGTTTTTACTTTGAAATCTGTGAAGCTCTTGATTAAAGAGTAAACGTTCTTACTCTTGAGTCTGATGAGCTCTTGATACTGGAGAGAAAGTTCTCGGTTTTTGACAATGCTGAATGCTGTTGATTCCAGAATGAGCAATCTTGAATTTCGGTAGGTTAAGTACTTGATTCAATAACTATTCTGCTTCATAAGAGAATGAGTCGTACTTAGATCAAGAATTTAAGTACTTAAATCAAGAATTTAAGTACTTAAATCAAGAAAACTGGGATTGAAAATTCATACTTGGATCAAGAACTTCGGAATTCGATTGAGAGCTTTCACTCCTCTCGAACTATTGATCTTGAAAATTCTTGATCCAAGTATGAAATTCTCTATTTTTTCTCTGAGTGTTAAAGTACTTACACTTTCAAGTTGAACAATCAGTTCTAAGCTCGCTAGAAAGCTTCAAGCTTTCTCACTGAGAAACTTTAGTCTCAAAACTTGAGCATAAACATCCAGAAGATGACTTTCTGTATACTTTGTCTGCTTTTTGCCTTCATTGCTGTTTGCAGTTCCCAACTGCTTAAAGCTGTGAATAAATTTAGAGTCAGTCAACGATCGGCTACCATTAGCGAAAGCCCGCTGATGATTAAAGGTGGGGAGAAAGTTGCATAAGTTGTTTACAGTTGTAAACTTTGAAAACCTTTTCGAAATCTCAAAAATATTTCTACAAAATATGCCATAAAACTTTAAGTACTTGTACTTGCAGCAACAGCAAGAAAAATAGTTTTCTCAAATACTTAATTTACAATTGGGGAATTAAGAGTCATTGATTGAATAAATGTCACTTCTTGTCTTTATATTTTTCTTAGCTTATGCATTCATTTCAACGAAAGTGCTTGTACTTAAAAAATATACAAATTAAGTGCGGGACTGTACTTCAAATACACACATAGAATGATTTGATCTTGGGTTTAATATTACAAATTAAAAAACAGATTTTAAACACTGGAAAGTGACTTGTTTGAAAATATCTAACTGATATTTTCGAGCATATAAAATTATTATTTTAATATATCAAATTGATATTAAATAATGTCATTTTGTCACACAACTTGTTATAATAAATTATGGGAAATGACAGGTTAAACATCCTATAAACAACTAGCTTTTCACTTCACTTTCTTGGCTAAGAATTATACATATTTTTGGAGAAAAAGGGGGAAAAAACTTAATAATTTTTTTATCGCTCCTTAAATGTACGCAGGATATCTAGCACTTAACATAAATGAAACGGCGACTTCAATATTTCGTTATGTTGCTTGAATTTGCGTCTTTCAATCTACACATTTTCTAAACGTCCCTTTCTCTTGATAAGGATCTTAAAATATTTAAATAAAATAGTTTCCACAGAAATTCGTCAACTGTAGACCAAACTGTGCCCTTTTTTTTGCCCGTCAAACTCAAATAAAGCAGTTTCTGCTTAATATTTATTTAACTCTAAATCAGTTTTTATCCCCCACCCCAACTTTTTTTTTTTTGGGTTCAATGCAAATGCCTTTTGCTCCAACTGCCAATGCCATGGAAAGAATTTGGCTTAGTGAGCATTTGCATTTGCAAATTCCCATCAACAATTTTCATTTTGTCATCAAGTTCATTTGGCAGCTGCAAATGCCTTTCCTCGAGTTGGTTGGGCTACATCAATTTTATTGACTTTTCCCATCGTTCCACTCGATTGAGTGCACAATTTCATTAGCAGGGCAGGGGGACTCACTCTGTCTGCTGCTCAGCTGCCTGGCCTGCAGTTATCCAGTGTCAGGCGAGATACAATGCAAGTGTTAACAGTTGCAACTTCAACTCAAATCAATAAATCCTGTGCCACAAATTGTGACCATAAGTCAGCCTCAGTCGCCGGCGTCTCTCACTGCTGCTGCTGCTGCTGCTGCTTTGGCATAATCGTGTTAACAACTCGAACTGACAGCAAACTTTTAATTTAATAAAAGCCAAGTCATGAACAGCAGCAACTACAAAGCAGCTTAATAAACTTCAATTCCCAACAGAGCGAGGAGATGCTGCTGCTCCTTTCCGCGCTCCCGATTGTAATTATTAACACTGCCAAAAAATAAAAGTTTTAATTAGTAGGCGGGGGAGGGGGGCGAAAAGTTTTTCAATTATTGCCACCTGCACTAACACTCCCAACCCGTTGGCCCCCACCCTCTAATGACCAAGAGGACATTAGACCCAGAGAGCCAAAGCCATTTGATTTAAAATCAACTACCAATACCTACTACTACCACGCCCCCCCAAAGGGGACAGGCCGGGGTTAATTAGCCCTGGCAGCGTGTGCAAATAATGTTTTGGCCAAAAAAGCCAAAAGGTGATTGAGATAATAGACTTTCAAAACTTAACCCCCAATCCTCCCCTGAATAATTATATGCTGGAAATCGGGCAAATGTATCTTTGACTGCATGACAAATGCCGTCTAGACGGAACAGTCAGGGCAGGACTTAACGTGGCTCAGTCGGTGGTTTAGGACTGCAGTTTAATACGGTTCGGTGCTGCTGCTGACATTCGATTTTCCCCACTAAATCCCTACAATGGGCACCACCCCCCCGCTAGGTGGCCACTTTTTTTATGCGGCGGTTGGAAAACTCACAAAAATTCATCGTTTGCATTTCAATCTAAGGCAAGTTTTAAGGGGAGTTTTTTTTTTTGTTAAAGAATATACAAAAATTCCACAGAAGTGCAACTTTAAGTTGTATAAACAAAAATTACATGCCGGCTCCTCTCACGCGTGCACAAGTAAAAACCCGGCTTAAGGCAAAAAAACATGAGCAGGATAATCAAACACATGAGCTGAGCTGAGCTGAGCAGCTGCTTGCTTGTTAATTAAGAGCCAGAAAACAAAGTCATAAAGGAGAGAAACAAAATACGACAAGCAACATAAAAGAAAACGTGCCAAAGGAGCAGCAGTAAGGTACTGGAAATGATTGTATGTAATGTAAAAGGAGCGGTGGCCCCGCTCCGCTTATGATAAGACAAGCTTTTTTTTTCCTTTCCACATTTCTTTTCAAGTCGCGAGCGTAGGTAACACATGGACCACACAACTGTCACATTTTAATGAGTAAATTCGATTTCATTGTCACGCATCCGTATGGGGTACAAAAATTACGCATACGCTGGGTGTGCGTGTCTGGGAATCCACACAGACAACTCCGGACTCTGGATTTATTAATATATGCGTGACGCGTTCTCATCTGCCCATTTGGACCACACGCAACTGAATGACGATGATGGCACAGGGGCAGGACCCTCAGGCGTAGCCTATAATTATGGGCATATATATGTGCACATACTACGATGCGAATATGTATGTACTTCTGTGTTTTATGTATGTATGCATTCCATAAATGTGGGTTACCAAATGAATGGGAATGGGAATGGCCATATCTGCGAGGCATGGATAATGCGATGAGTAAATATGGAATTGAAATCATTTAATGAGGTTAATGTGCGACCCATATTGAGAGTTGTGTGTTTTTTTGTGTTGTATTTTGAAGAGGAAGATATAAAATGAGTTTTCAACAATTTTTTCGTTTTTATTTTATTTCGAATAATCGTCGTTAAAAAGACGAATGGAAATTGCTTTTCAACTTACACATAAAAGGCTTGTCAAGGATGGTCGTTAAAAAGCCGAGTAAGTGCGAATGCAGCTTGATGAGGCTTGCCCTTGGCTGGCGTAATCCTTGCTAAAGCTAGTTGTGAGCTAGATCGAAAATTTGAAGCTTGCTGCAGTCGATTTCACACTGATCAAGCAGTGGCCAGTAAGATAAGACCTGCGCATGGCCTTTACAGGCTTCGTTAAGGCCTTCGACAGCGTCAGCATGAAATGGAGGAAAGGGAGGGATACAGGCAAAACTGATTCCTCTTAGCTGCAATCGATTTCATCCTGATCGAGCAGTGAATAGTAAGATAAGACCTACGACTGGCGCTCAAACCTTCGACAGCATCTGGGTGAAGTGAAAGAAACGGAGGGATACAAGAAAAACTGTTTCCTCTTAGCTGCAGTCGATTTCAACCTGATCGAGCAGTGGATAGTAAGATAAGACCTGCGACTGATCTAGATAAACTTCGCTTAAGCCTGCGACAGCCAAAGCATGGAGTGCAGGAAAGTAGGCATACTGGTAAAACTGATTCCTCTTATCGGAGCGATATTCGACAGCGTCCAATGTAGAGGGCTTCGCTCTTGCAAACTATTCCAGTCTTTAGTGGCATTCGAAAGGAATGTGTTTCGTTTCCTACTGTCCCTATCTATTATAGAAACTGCGACAATGGCTTAATGCTTAATGGCTACAACTTTAAGGCATCTCTACCTTCTGTCAAATAGGCTAAGGGACCTGACAAATCCGCTTTTCGAACTGGATACGTCAGCTAAATCGGTAGTTCTCAATATTGGCAGTTCAGCAATTCAACTACCAAGGCAGCGAAGTTGATGTGGATGAGGGGACGGAACTCGATGTGGATTCGAGTTTGCAGGTAAAGGTGGTTTCACTATATTTTCTATACATGATACATCATACTACCGTATCAGTGGAGTTCAGCAGAAAGAATAGAAGAATATATGTGAGTGATCAGAGAGCAAGTTCATCTGCTGAGCGCGGCCATTTCGCTTTAATCAAGCTTAATTACCTTATGGACTAATAATGATAATATCGAATATTGCTTATTTTGTGGAATTAACAACTAAAGCGCAGACCTTATTATAATTGTACCGAAGTTTTAAAATCATTCCAAAAGTGTGTATATTATTCTTTGTTGCGATCTGGAATCCAGAATACAATTGAGACTCTACTTTTCTATGGGAGCTAGACCATATAGTTGTCCGATTTCGACCAAACTTTGTGGAATTATGGGAAAGCATAGCAAACTAAGAAATACATAGTTTGGAGGCGTTTCCATTGAAAACAAAAAAGTTTTTCTAACTAAAACTACTTTTTAGACTCTACTTTTCTATGACAGCTATACTACATAGATGACCGATTTCGACCAAACTGGGTGGAATCATGTAAAAGCATAGCAAACTAAGAAATACAAAGTTAAGAGGCGTTACCATTGAAAACAAAAAAGTTTTTCTCACTAAGACTACTTTGCAGACCCCTTTTCAATGGAACGA
>JAWNNM010002863.1:0-12475 GCA_035044965.1 Lordiphosa andalusiaca | reverse complement strand
AGACAGACGGACGGACGGACGGACGGACAAACGGACATAGCTATATCGACTCGGCTATTGATCCTGATGAAGAATATATATACTTTATGATATCGGAGATGCTTCCTTCTGCCTGTTACATACATTTGCACGACTTTAGTATACCCTTTTTACTCTACGAGTAACGGGTATAAAGACATGCAGCACGGGCTAGTCTTAGAGCCGTAAACACAGCCGACCACATTTTGTCTCCCGAAGCGTTATACAGAAGTATTCTTTGTCTCCAAAGCTGAAATAGCGAAAGTTGCAGAGGAGTTGAGCGTCCGATTCAACCAGGCCAATACTGTGACTGGTACTCCCAAATACCACAGCGTCATTCGTATTGAAAATGACCAAACCAAGTTAATGACTTATTTCTATGCTAATGACTTCGACGTGTTTCCTAAAAGGACTAATAACGCAACAAATACAAATATGTCCAACAAAAAATAAAGGTTAATTTCACATTATATTTGTTTCATTCAATCGCTTGGCATAGGAAGACCATGAAGACATGTCCATCCCATCTTTAAATCTTTAGGGTTCACTTTGAAAAGGCGCGTCGGGAGACTGAAATGGATAGTTTTCGATATGTTTTGGTTAAATTCAGTTGATATTGGGTTACAAATATACCATGATTAACATTGGCTAACTATTTCAACATATTTCGATTTTTTAAGCCCACTTGAAGTGACTGGCCCATACCCAGACTGGCAAGTGCATCGAGAGCCAAACAGTCGTTCACTAACAGCAGTGGGAAAAATCGAGAAATAGCATTTTTGTGCAATTTTTTTATATGGGCTGGCTGATATTTGTCTACTTATTGTGTTTGTTTAGGATATGGGGATAATTTCGAAATATTTCGATTTTTAATGGCCGTTTGAAATGACAGAGTATGGACCAGAACCCAAACAAATGTATGCATGCAACTGCCCAAATACTCTCTTCCTAAATCGACTGGTAAAAATCGAAAAAGCGTATTTTTGGCAAGTTTTTTCAAATATCTAGTTGATGTTTGTCTGCAGGTATGGTTTACTAAAAATTTGTAAAATTTGCAATGAACTGGGACTGGGACTCTATCCATGCCAAGTCATCCTCATCCAAAAGTGGCACATTCTGCTTAGCTACATCATTAAGGGCCGTTTTCATATAAACCTACAAATAACAGAGCAAAATCTAAGCTAGCAGCTATTTAGAAGATGACAAATTGGCCCTAAATCAAATATAATAATTATTAGAAAATTCTCTTTCTCATTTGATATGAATTTGTAGCCCTAATAAGGGCTGTTTAAAAATCAAATTTCCGATATTCGATATCTAAAATTTGCGCAATCTTCCGCCTGCAAAACTCATTTACTTCTTGGCAGAAGTTGTCTTTGCTTTGGGCTTCTTGGCTGCAGCAGGAGCGGTGGCCTTTTTCGTCGTCTTCTTGGGCTTGGCAGCAGAAACGGCAGCCTTGGCCTTGGCCTTAGCTGCGGCGGCTGGTTTCGCCTTCACTGTTCCTGTTTTCTTGGCATCCTTTACCTTAGCCTTCTCGGATTTCTTCTTCTCAGCGGTCTTCTTGGTAGCGACGACTTTTTTGGCCTTGGGTTTCTTGTCACCGGCAGCGGCTGCTTTCTTAGCAGCGGGCTTCTTCTTCGCTGCTCCGGCTGTAGTGGCCTTTTTGGCCTTGGGTTTCTTCTCAACAGAGGCAACCTTTGGCTTGGGGTCTTTCTTGGCGGCGGCAGACAGTTTGAACGAGCCAGATGCACCCTTACCCTTGGCTTGGATCAGCTTTCCATTGGCAACGGATGACTTCAAGTACTTCTTAATGAACGGGGCCAGTTTCTGGGCATCGCACTTGTATGTGGCACTGATATATTTCTTGATGGCCAAAAGCGATGAGCCACCACGCTCCTTCAGGTTCTTGATCGAAGCGTCGACCATTTGCTGGGTTGGCGGATGCGATGGTGGTGCCGCTGGCTTCTTTGCCTTTGTGGCAGCCTTCTTGGCGGCCACCTTCTTCTCAACGGATGCTGGTGGGGCAGCCACTGGCGACGCGGATGTAACAACTGCGGTATCTGACATCTTTTTCGTTTTTATTAGAAAAATCAACCCCAAAAATAAGAGACCCCTTTTTGTGAGATTCGGGTAGAAAGGCGGAATGCGCATGTTTTTCGTATTCGTCATTTGGTTAGTAAAGTTGAATTGAATAAGCAACATAGTTTAGCGTTTTTCTTCCTTTTAAACTAAAAACTGATATAAACATTGACTTGTCCATGTATACAATAGAATAATGAATCCATGAGTAGTTGGTTTTGTGAAAATATCTGTGTTAGATTCTTTGTAATAGCCGCCTAAAGTTGAACTTTGTGTACTCAGATCACAATGTTTATAATTAAGCATATTTAAAAATTTGAAATATTAAACATTTTGGAAATATTCTTTACTCGTCATTAAATTTGAACAATTTTCTTTGGAAATCAATCAACAGTTTGAAGCAAAAACTATTTTATCTAATTTTATTAGCGAATTGAAATTGACACTATGCTGTCTGAACAGACGAGTTCCAGGGCACAGGCAGCATTAGTTTTTGGTATCGGAAAAATAGAAATTTTTAACAAATACCAGATAATGCTGAATTTTCTGAAAGATCTTTATCAGACTAATCGTCCCAGTACGGGTTTGTTCCATTCTCATGGCCAGTTGACTTTTAAAATGCCCTTCTTGTCATTCTTCGTCGTCCGTCCCAAAGCTGTGGTCTATATTAGGTCATGGGAAAAATCGAAAAATACTATTATTTTGCTATTCTTATGTTTAAGCAGATTCGTATTGGTCTGCTCATTGTGATTGTTTGACTTTTGTTGGAAATATAAGCATTTTTCGATTTTTTAAGGCCACTTGACTAAGCCGGCCCTTTCGCCATTGCACCATACACAGGCACACTAGATGGGCCTTAAAAAATCGAAAAATTCCAAAATTTGTTAATTTTTTAATGGAAACACGTTTATATTTGGCTAGTTTATCTGTTTATTTAAAAAAATTAGTATTATATTTTTTTTATGGCCCATTTAGTGAGCGGGTCTGTGCCATACCCTTGCCCCATATATGTGCGTCTCTGTCTGGCGGACGACTGAAAAGGCGCGTCGGGAGACTGAAATGGATAGTTTTCGATATGTTTTGGTTAAATTCAGTTGATATTGGGTTACAAATATACCATGATTAACATTGGCTAACTATTTCAACATATTTCGATTTTTTAAGCCCACTTGAAGTGACTGGCCCATACCCAGACTGGCAAGTGCATCGAGAGCCAAACAGTCGTTCACTAACAGCAGTGGGAAAAATCGAGAAATAGCATTTTTGTGCAATTTTTTTATATGGGCTGGCTGATATTTGTCTACTTATTGTGTTTGTTTAGGATATGGGGATAATTTCGAAATATTTCGATTTTTAATGGCCGTTTGAAATGACAGAGTATGGACCAGAACCCAAACAAATGTATGCATGCAACTGCCCAAATACTCTCTTCCTAAATCGACTGGTAAAAATCGAAAAAGCGTATTTTTGGCAAGTTTTTTCAAATATCTAGTTGATGTTTGTCTGCAGGTATGGTTTACTAAAAATTTGTAAAATTTGCAATGAACTGGGACTGGGACTCTATCCATGCCAAGTCATCCTCATCCAAAAGTGGCACATTCTGCTTAGCTACATCATTAAGGGCCGTTTTCATATAAACCTACAAATAACAGAGAAAAAACCTAAGCTAGCAGCTATTTAGAAGATGACAAATTGGCCCTAAATCAAATATAATAATTATTAGAAAATTCTCTTTCTCATTTGATATGAATTTGTAGCCCTAATAAGGGCTGTTTAAAAATCAAATTTCCGATATTCGATATCTAAAATTTGCGCAATCTTCCGCCTGCAAAACTCATTTACTTCTTGGCAGAAGTTGTCTTTGCTTTGGGCTTCTTGGCTGCAGCAGGAGCGGTGGCCTTTTTCGTCGTCTTCTTGGGCTTGGCAGCAGAAACGGCAGCCTTGGCCTTGGCCTTAGCTGCGGCGGCTGGTTTCGCCTTCACTGTTCCTGTTTTCTTGGCATCCTTTACCTTAGCCTTCTCGGATTTCTTCTTCTCAGCGGTCTTCTTGGTAGCGACGACTTTTTTGGCCTTGGGTTTCTTGTCACCGGCAGCGGCTGCTTTCTTAGCAGCGGGCTTCTTCTTCGCTGCTCCGGCTGTAGTGGCCTTTTTGGCCTTGGGTTTCTTCTCAACAGAGGCAACCTTTGGCTTGGGGTCTTTCTTGGCGGCGGCAGACAGTTTGAACGAGCCAGATGCACCCTTACCCTTGGCTTGGATCAGCTTTCCATTGGCAACGGATGACTTCAAGTACTTCTTAATGAACGGGGCCAGTTTCTGGGCATCGCACTTGTATGTGGCACTGATATATTTCTTGATGGCCAAAAGCGATGAGCCACCACGCTCCTTCAGGTTCTTGATCGAAGCGTCGACCATTTGCTGGGTTGGCGGATGCGATGGTGGTGCCGCTGGCTTCTTTGCCTTTGTGGCAGCCTTCTTGGCGGCCACCTTCTTCTCAACGGATGCTGGTGGGGCAGCCACTGGCGACGCGGATGTAACAACTGCGGTATCTGACATCTTTTTCGTTTTTATTAGAAAAATCAACCCCAAAAATAAGAGACCCCTTTTTGTGAGATTCGGGTAGAAAGGCGGAATGCGCATTTTTTTCGTATTCGTCATTTGGTTAGTAAAGTTGAATTGAATAAGCAACATAGTTTAGCGTTTTTCTTCCTTTTAAACTAAAAACTGATATAAACATTGACTTGTCCATGTATACAATAGAATAATGAATCCATGAGTAGTTGGTTTTGTGAAAATATCTGTGTTAGATTCTTTGTAATAGCCGCCTAAAGTTGAACTTTGTGTACTCAGATCACAATGTTTATAATTAAGCATATTTAAAAATTTGAAATATTAAACATTTTGGAAATATTCTTTACTCGTCATTAAATTTGAACAATTTTCTTTGGAAATCAATCAACAGTTTGAAGCAAAAACTATTTTATCTAATTTTATTAGCGAATTGAAATTGACACTATGCTGTCTGAACAGACGAGTTCCAGGGCACAGGCAGCATTAGTTTTTGGTATCGGAAAAATAGAAATTTTTAACAAATACCAGATAATGCTGAATTTTCTGAAAGATCTTTATCAGACTAATCGTCCCAGTACGGGTTTGTTCCATTCTCATGGCCAGTTGACTTTTAAAATGCCCTTCTTGTCATTCTTCGTCGTCCGTCCCAAAGCTGTGGTCTATATTAGGTCATGGGAAAAATCGAAAAATACTATTATTTTGCTATTCTTATGTTTAAGCAGATTCGTATTGGTCTGCTCATTGTGATTGTTTGACTTTTGTTGGAAATATAAGCATTTTTCGATTTTTTAAGGCCACTTGACTAAGCCGGCCCTTTCGCCATTGCACCATACACAGGCACACTAGATGGGCCTTAAAAAATCGAAAAATTCCAAAATTTGTTAATTTTTTAATGGAAACACGTTTATATTTGGCTAGTTTATCTGTTTATTTAAAAAAATTAGTATTATATTTTTTTTATGGCCCATTTAGTGAGCGGGTCTGTGCCATACCCTTGCCCCATATATGTGCGTCTCTGTCTGGCGGACGACTGAAAAGGCGCGTCGGGAGACTGAAATGGATAGTTTTCGATATGTTTTGGTTAAATTCAGTTGATATTGGGTTACAAATATACCAAGATTAACATTGGCTAACTATTTCAACATATTTCGATTTTTTAAGCCCACTTGAAGTGACTGGCCCATACCCAGACTGGCAAGTGCATCGAGAGCCAAACAGTCGTTCACTAACAGCAGTGGGAAAAATCGAGAAATAGCATTTTTGTGCAATTTTTTTATATGGGCTGGCTGATATTTGTCTACTTATTGTGTTTGTTTAGGATATGGGGATAATTTCGAAATATTTCGATTTTTAATGGCCGTTTGAAATGACAGAGTATGGACCAGAACCCAAACAAATGTATGCATGCAACTGCCCAAATACTCTCTTCCTAAATCGACTGGTAAAAATCGAAAAAGCGTATTTTTGGCAAGTTTTTTCAAATATCTAGTTGATGTTTGTCTGCAGGTATGGTTTACTAAAAATTTGTAAAATTTGCAATGAACTGGGACTGGGACTCTATCCATGCCAAGTCATCCTCATCCAAAAGTGGCACATTCTGCTTAGCTACATCATTAAGGGCCGTTTTCATATAAACCTACAAATAACAGAGAAAAAACCTAAGCTAGCAGCTATTTAGAAGATGACAAATTGGCCCTAAATCAAATATAATAATTATTAGAAAATTCTCTTTCTCATTTGATATGAATTTGTAGCCCTAATAAGGGCTGTTTAAAAATCAAATTTCCGATATTCGATATCTAAAATTTGCGCAATCTTCCGCCTGCAAAACTCATTTACTTCTTGGCAGAAGTTGTCTTTGCTTTGGGCTTCTTGGCTGCAGCAGGAGCGGTGGCCTTTTTCGTCGTCTTCTTGGGCTTGGCAGCAGAAACGGCAGCCTTGGCCTTGGCCTTAGCTGCGGCGGCTGGTTTCGCCTTCACTGTTCCTGTTTTCTTGGCATCCTTTACCTTAGCCTTCTCGGATTTCTTCTTCTCAGCGGTCTTCTTGGTAGCGACGACTTTTTTGGCCTTGGGTTTCTTGTCACCGGCAGCGGCTGCTTTCTTAGCAGCGGGCTTCTTCTTCGCTGCTCCGGCTGTAGTGGCCTTTTTGGCCTTGGGTTTCTTCTCAACAGAGGCAACCTTTGGCTTGGGGTCTTTCTTGGCGGCGGCAGACAGTTTGAACGAGCCAGATGCACCCTTACCCTTGGCTTGGATCAGCTTTCCATTGGCAACGGATGACTTCAAGTACTTCTTAATGAACGGGGCCAGTTTCTGGGCATCGCACTTGTATGTGGCACTGATATATTTCTTGATGGCCAAAAGCGATGAGCCACCACGCTCCTTCAGGTTCTTGATCGAAGCGTCGACCATTTGCTGGGTTGGCGGATGCGATGGTGGTGCCGCTGGCTTCTTTGCCTTTGTGGCAGCCTTCTTGGCGGCCACCTTCTTCTCAACGGATGCTGGTGGGGCAGCCACTGGCGACGCGGATGTAACAACTGCGGTATCTGACATCTTTTTCGTTTTTATTAGAAAAATCAACCCCAAAAATAAGAGACCCCTTTTTGTGAGATTCGGGTAGAAAGGCGGAATGCGCATTTTTTTCGTATTCGTCATTTGGTTAGTAAAGTTGAATTGAATAAGCAACATAGTTTAGCGTTTTTCTTCCTTTTAAACTAAAAACTGATATAAACATTGACTTGTCCATGTATACAATAGAATAATGAATCCATGAGTAGTTGGTTTTGTGAAAATATCTGTGTTAGATTCTTTGTAATAGCCGCCTAAAGTTGAACTTTGTGTACTCAGATCACAATGTTTATAATTAAGCATATTTAAAAATTTGAAATATTAAACATTTTGGAAATATTCTTTACTCGTCATTAAATTTGAACAATTTTCTTTGGAAATCAATCAACAGTTTGAAGCAAAAACTATTTTATCTAATTTTATTAGCGAATTGAAATTGACACTATGCTGTCTGAACAGACGAGTTCCAGGGCACAGGCAGCATTAGTTTTTGGTATCGGAAAAATAGAAATTTTTAACAAATACCAGATAATGCTGAATTTTCTGAAAGATCTTTATCAGACTAATCGTCCCAGTACGGGTTTGTTCCATTCTCATGGCCAGTTGACTTTTAAAATGCCCTTCTTGTCATTCTTCGTCGTCCGTCCCAAAGCTGTGGTCTATATTAGGTCATGGGAAAAATCGAAAAATACTATTATTTTGCTATTCTTATGTTTAAGCAGATTCGTATTGGTCTGCTCATTGTGATTGTTTGACTTTTGTTGGAAATATAAGCATTTTTCGATTTTTTAAGGCCACTTGACTAAGCCGGCCCTTTCGCCATTGCACCATACACAGGCACACTAGATGGGCCTTAAAAAATCGAAAAATTCCAAAATTTGTTAATTTTTTAATGGAAACACGTTTATATTTGGCTAGTTTATCTGTTTATTTAAAAAAATTAGTATTATATTTTTTTTATGGCCCATTTAGTGAGCGGGTCTGTGCCATACCCTTGCCCCATATATGTGCGTCTCTGTCTGGCGGACGACTGAAAAGGCGCGTCGGGAGACTGAAATGGATAGTTTTCGATATGTTTTGGTTAAATTCAGTTGATATTGGGTTACAAATATACCAAGATTAACATTGGCTAACTATTTCAACATATTTCGATTTTTTAAGCCCACTTGAAGTGACTGGCCCATACCCAGACTGGCAAGTGCATCGAGAGCCAAACAGTCGTTCACTAACAGCAGTGGGAAAAATCGAGAAATAGCATTTTTGTGCAATTTTTTTATATGGGCTGGCTGATATTTGTCTACTTATTGTGTTTGTTTAGGATATGGGGATAATTTCGAAATATTTCGATTTTTAATGGCCGTTTGAAATGACAGAGTATGGACCAGAACCCAAACAAATGTATGCATGCAACTGCCCAAATACTCTCTTCCTAAATCGACTGGTAAAAATCGAAAAAGCGTATTTTTGGCAAGTTTTTTCAAATATCTAGTTGATGTTTGTCTGCAGGTATGGTTTACTAAAAATTTGTAAAATTTGCAATGAACTGGGACTGGGACTCTATCCATGCCAAGTCATCCTCATCCAAAAGTGGCACATTCTGCTTAGCTACATCATTAAGGGCCGTTTTCATATAAACCTACAAATAACAGAGAAAAAACCTAAGCTAGCAGCTATTTAGAAGATGACAAATTGGCCCTAAATCAAATATAATAATTATTAGAAAATTCTCTTTCTCATTTGATATGAATTTGTAGCCCTAATAAGGGCTGTTTAAAAATCAAATTTCCGATATTCGATATCTAAAATTTGCGCAATCTTCCGCCTGCAAAACTCATTTACTTCTTGGCAGAAGTTGTCTTTGCTTTGGGCTTCTTGGCTGCAGCAGGAGCGGTGGCCTTTTTCGTCGTCTTCTTGGGCTTGGCAGCAGAAACGGCAGCCTTGGCCTTGGCCTTAGCTGCGGCGGCTGGTTTCGCCTTCACTGTTCCTGTTTTCTTGGCATCCTTTACCTTAGCCTTCTCGGATTTCTTCTTCTCAGCGGTCTTCTTGGTAGCGACGACTTTTTTGGCCTTGGGTTTCTTGTCACCGGCAGCGGCTGCTTTCTTAGCAGCGGGCTTCTTCTTCGCTGCTCCGGCTGTAGTGGCCTTTTTGGCCTTGGGTTTCTTCTCAACAGAGGCAACCTTTGGCTTGGGGTCTTTCTTGGCGGCGGCAGACAGTTTGAACGAGCCAGATGCACCCTTACCCTTGGCTTGGATCAGCTTTCCATTGGCAACGGATGACTTCAAGTACTTCTTAATGAACGGGGCCAGTTTCTGGGCATCGCACTTGTATGTGGCACTGATATATTTCTTGATGGCCAAAAGCGATGAGCCACCACGCTCCTTCAGGTTCTTGATCGAAGCGTCGACCATTTGCTGGGTTGGCGGATGCGATGGTGGTGCCGCTGGCTTCTTTGCCTTTGTGGCAGCCTTCTTGGCGGCCACCTTCTTCTCAACGGATGCTGGTGGGGCAGCCACTGGCGACGCGGATGTAACAACTGCGGTATCTGACATCTTTTTCGTTTTTATTAGAAAAATCAACCCCAAAAATAAGAGACCCCTTTTTGTGAGATTCGGGTAGAAAGGCGGAATGCGCATTTTTTTCGTATTCGTCATTTGGTTAGTAAAGTTGAATTGAATAAGCAACATAGTTTAGCGTTTTTCTTCCTTTTAAACTAAAAACTGATATAAACATTGACTTGTCCATGTATACAATAGAATAATGAATCCATGAGTAGTTGGTTTTGTGAAAATATCTGTGTTAGATTCTTTGTAATAGCCGCCTAAAGTTGAACTTTGTGTACTCAGATCACAATGTTTATAATTAAGCATATTTAAAAATTTGAAATATTAAACATTTTGGAAATATTCTTTACTCGTCATTAAATTTGAACAATTTTCTTTGGAAATCAATCAACAGTTTGAAGCAAAAACTATTTTATCTAATTTTATTAGCGAATTGAAATTGACACTATGCTGTCTGAACAGACGAGTTCCAGGGCACAGGCAGCATTAGTTTTTGGTATCGGAAAAATAGAAATTTTTAACAAATACCAGATAATGCTGAATTTTCTGAAAGATCTTTATCAGACTAATCGTCCCAGTACGGGTTTGTTCCATTCTCATGGCCAGTTGACTTTTAAAATGCCCTTCTTGTCATTCTTCGTCGTCCGTCCCAAAGCTGTGGTCTATATTAGGTCATGGGAAAAATCGAAAAATACTATTATTTTGCTATTCTTATGTTTAAGCAGATTCGTATTGGTCTGCTCATTGTGATTGTTTGACTTTTGTTGGAAATATAAGCATTTTTCGATTTTTTAAGGCCACTTGACTAAGCCGGCCCTTTCGCCATTGCACCATACACAGGCACACTAGATGGGCCTTAAAAAATCGAAAAATTCCAAAATTTGTTAATTTTTTAATGGAAACACGTTTATATTTGGCTAGTTTATCTGTTTATTTAAAAAAATTAGTATTATATTTTTTTTATGGCCCATTTAGTGAGCGGGTCTGTGCCATACCCTTGCCCCATATATGTGCGTCTCTGTCTGGCGGACGACTGAAAAGGCGCGTCGGGAGACTGAAATGGATAGTTTTCGATATGTTTTGGTTAAATTCAGTTGATATTGGGTTACAAATATACCAAGATTAACATTGGCTAACTATTTCAACATATTTCGATTTTTTAAGCCCACTTGAAGTGACTGGCCCATACCCAGACTGGCAAGTGCATCGAGAGCCAAACAGTCGTTCACTAACAGCAGTGGGAAAAATCGAGAAATAGCATTTTTGTGCAATTTTTTTATATGGGCTGGCTGATATTTGTCTACTTATTGTGTTTGTTTAGGATATGGGGATAATTTCGAAATATTTCGATTTTTAATGGCCGTTTGAAATGACAGAGTATGGACCAGAACCCAAACAAATGTATGCATGCAACTGCCCAAATACTCTCTTCCTAAATCGACTGGTAAAAATCGAAAAAGCGTATTTTTGGCAAGTTTTTTCAAATATCTAGTTGATGTTTGTCTGCAGGTATGGTTTACTAAAAATTTGTAAAATTTGCAATGAACTGGGACTGGGACTCTATCCATGCCAAGTCATCCTCATCCAAAAGTGGCACATTCTGCTTAGCTACATCATTAAGGGCCGTTTTCATATAAACCTACAAATAACAGAGAAAAAACCTAAGCTAGCAGCTATTTAGAAGATGACAAATTGGCCCTAAATCAAATATAATAATTATTAGAAAATTCTCTTTCTCATTTGATATGAATTTGTAGCCCTAATAAGGGCTGTTTAAAAATCAAATTTCCGATATTCGATATCTAAAATTTGCGCAATCTTCCGCCTGCAAAACTCATTTACTTCTTGGCAGAAGTTGTCTTTGCTTTGGGCTTCTTGGCTGCAGCAGGAGCGGTGGCCTTTTTCGTCGTCTTCTTGGGCTTGGCAGCAGAAACGGCAGCCTTGGCCTTGGCCTTAGCTGCGGCGGCTGGTTTCGCCTTCACTGTTCCTGTTTTCTTGGCATCCTTTACCTTAGCCTTCTCGGATTTCTTCTTCTCAGCGGTCTTCTTGGTAGCGACGACTTTTTTGGCCTTGGGTTTCTTGTCACCGGCAGCGGCTGCTTTCTTAGCAGCGGGCTTCTTCTTCGCTGCTCCGGCTGTAGTGGCCTTTTTGGCCTTGGGTTTCTTCTCAACAGAGGCAACCTTTGGCTTGGGGTCTTTCTTGGCGGCGGCAGACAGTTTGAACGAGCCAGATGCACCCTTACCCTTGGCTTGGATCAGCTTTCCATTGGCAACGGATGACTTCAAGTACTTCTTAATGAACGGGGCCAGTTTCTGGGCATCGCACTTGTATGTGGCACTGATATATTTCTTGATGGCCAAAAGCGATGAGCCACCACGCTCCTTCAGGTTCTTGATCGAAGCGTCGACCATTTGCTGGGTTGGCGGATGCGATGGTGGTGCCGCTGGCTTCTTTGCCTTTGTGGCAGCCTTCTTGGCGGCCACCTTCTTCTCAACGGATGCTGGTGGGGCAGCCACTGGCGACGCGGATGTAACAACTGCGGTATCTGACATCTTTTTCGTTTTTATTAGAAAAATCAACCCCAAAAATAAGAGACCCCTTTTTGTGAGATTCGGGTAGAAAGGCGGAATGCGCATTTTTTTCGTATTCGTCATTTGGTTAGTAAAGTTGAATTGAATAAGCAACA
>JAWNNM010002860.1:0-171333 GCA_035044965.1 Lordiphosa andalusiaca | reverse complement strand
CTTTCTTGTTTTATCATGCAACGTTGACTGAAAATTAATAAGATTTAACATACTTATACATTACAAAAATCATAAATTTGTACTCCCATTTCTTTGGTCCGAAAATCGTGGTCAAAGCTTTCAAAATTCCGTGGTATTGTCAAATCTGGAAAGTGGTCATTTTAAATTATGAAAACTTTCGTTGGTACAGAGTATGTTATAGTCGGGCTAGACCGACTTTCTTTCTTGTTTCATTGTCCATTAGTGTTCAATTCGGAGTGGAACTACTTTTTCATAGTTTTTGGCAAGTTTTACCATATGGAAAATCAGCATATTTTGATATCTGGTAGTATATTTTCTAAATAAATTCAAATTAAACATCAAAATCACTCAATACATAAGACAATAGTTGGCTTCCATTGCGAATTATTGATCAGCATCCAGCAAACCCTCTCGCTCATAGATGGGCAACAGTTCTTTGAGAATCCGTTGGGTAATTGGATTGGTATAACAAGCTCTCTTAAAGTTCACAGCCCGCTGATTTGTCTGCATTAGTGCATTAAAATCGGCATCAGCTGTCTCCACATTTCGTTGCACCGCAAACACACAGCAGCTGGTGTGCATCGCATAGAAGGATTTGTGGTGCAGCTGTTGATGGAATCGATGTAGACTGGGTATGGCTGCCTGGTAGCGTAGTTTCCTTAAGGTCTCTGAGAATATGTTGAAATAATAACTTAAAAGCTCCTCCTGATGATGCAAATGTAGTTCCAACTCAAGTGAAGAGTTTAAAAAGTAAAACAAATCAATGGCCGGCGAACCCCAGGCAGCATATTGAAAATCAATAATGGTCACATCCTCAGCTTGGCCCGTCAAGCGATCGTATTTGACCAGAATATTGTTAGTCCAGAGATCACCATGGGCCAAGACATTTATGCCACCCGGTTGGACATCGAACACACGCTTGCCCAGCTCCATGTAAACCGGCAGCAATGTTTCCAATTTTTGGGCATATTTTTCAAATCCTGGCCACTGGCTGACCCGTTGACTGGCCGCCTGCAGCAGGCCCAGAAAGCATGGAGCATAGTTGTCGGTATGACGATTGAACATGCCACAGTCATACGACTCCAGGACTCCATTCTCACGCTCGTTCAACACGGCCGAGGTGGCATGCATTTTGGCCAACTTACGCAATACCAGACGCGCCAGCTTCAGATCAAGTCCAGTCAAACGATCGGGCATGACAAAACCCCGCTGATTCAAATCCTCAAAGATCAGACACGAATTGTCATAGTCCACGGCCAGAGTTTCGGCAAATATTTGCTCCTTGTCGTCTATGTCCAGCAGCAGAGATTTCAGTTTGGGCAAAATTTGCTCATATATGGAAATTTCACGATTGAATATATCATAGGGTTCCATTGCCTGGCGTGCAAACTCATCCGACTCGAAGGACGTCTTCACTATATAGTGACCCATATAGGAGCTACCATTGCGTGCCGTAAATTCTGCCTTAATGCGTGTCAATACACCACCATAGTTCTCCCCCTTGCCCAAAGCAGGACGCACATCCAGCGAGGTGATGTGTAATTGATCATCCTTATAGAACTTTTGTAAGGCATCTTGCAGATAGGTTTCGGTTAACCAATCAGGAGCATTCAGAAATTGGGTTGCGACTACCGGGGCACCCAATTTGGGTATGGAGTCAAGAGCACCGATCAGATCCGAAACAGACATTATGAATTGACTTGATATTTCAAGTCAGACGACTTTTATACTAAACCGTTTCCACTTAAGTGTTCTGGTCACAATTGAGATTTATCTTCAACAAACATGTACAGCTTACAAATATGGGCATAGGGGTTTAATATTTTATTAGTCGTGAATGAATGAGTGTGGGGTTGCGCTTCACGACGCTGTTACCGCCCTGATTAGGGTTGAGCAACTGTTTTATGGTTCAGTAAACAGTCACCGACTGAGGCATCTATTTACTGAGTGATGCAAAAGGAGAATTGAATTCTAAAGTTCTAATACTCCTGCCTAAGACTTGTCTACCACATTTTACAATAAAAATATAAAAGAATGTGAATTAAATAAATATATTATGCATCTTTTATATTCTACTTTTGTGTTCCAAGTTTCGAGCAATGCAATTTCAGTTTATACACACTTTTTAGACTGTATTTGAAATCATTTATTGGTCTAATCATTTCATTTCTCTCAAAGATTTTCAAAAGGCAAATATTGAGACAGTGTCTGGGTAAATATTAATCTTATCTAGATCAGAGTTATGAGTCTTGATCTACAAAATTTTAGAGATTAACTAGAGGTGGTTGTGTGAAGGATTATTGATCCCGTTTTGTGTCCAAAAGAAACGTCAGCTATAATAATAAAAGCTTAACCACCTCTACCGAATTCTTAAAAAAATGTCCAGTATTTGAAAGATAATTTGCATGTTTATAATGCATAGAAGGATGCATCTGATTGATCAATGGATAACGTATTTTGCATACTTTCAAACAGATTTTCATCCAAGTAAGCCAAAGTAAATGTGCACATTACTACATGATGTGCTGAATTTGTATGTTAATAAAGTTCTAAAAATTCTGCACTCTATTCCAAGATGGCTTAAAAAATTATTAAATGAATTGGAAGGTCAGCAAATGACAAAATGATGAGATAAATTTTCGGAGTCTACTGATATTAAAGCAAAGTCCGCTGTCTATTGATCAGACATGCTAGTCTCCACGTCCATTCAAAAGCTAGTTTTACCTAACTTCACATAAAGTCTTATATATATTGCAAAACCGCTGTACACTTCTCGGAAACTGGGGAATCGGTTGACTATGGCATATATCTGGCATAGCAAAATGGTTGCGATTGTATAAAATTTTACAATTCATGCAAAAACAAGTAAGGGCGCTGCAGTCGAGTTTCCCGACCACAAAATACCCTGTTCATTTGTTTTCATTTATTTGTTTTTGTAACAAAATATTCAACCTAAATGTAGGCAACACGTTTTTCTAGTCCTGACCATAAACTGGGGCACTGTTACATACATTCGCACAACTTCATGATCCCCCTTTTCCCATTTTCAATGGGAACAGGGTATAAAAAACCAATCAATCTCAGCGTGGCACGGTAGGCATGTTGTGACACCGATGCAATCAAAGTCCGACCTACATATTTTAATTTAATAAGAAAGAAAGGAAGCCCGACTTTAACATACTCTGTACCAACCAAATTATAAGCTCAACATACATTTTGATGATGCAGTAGCAGCTAAAAGCAGCGCTGCTACTGCGCTGTAGCAGCGAACAGTCTTTTGATCATAACTCGAAAACCGTTCATCCGATCTTCTTCAATCCTTTGGCGGATTGATAAGTTATTCTCATAACTAAATATGTGCAGAAGAAACGAACCATCTATATTGAAAACTGTGGGAGATATGACGTTTTCTGTAAATTACGGGGGCGGGAGGAGGCGTTGCCAAAATTGAAAATAAACTGGATCTGCCTGCAGACATAAGAAGCATATGTCCCATACATGTCCAACCTCTATCTCTTACCATCTCTGAAATCTGTGCCTTCATACGGACAGACAGACGGACATGGCTATATCGCTTCGCTGTTGATGCTGATCAAGAATATATCTACTTTATGTGTTCCAAAATGCTTCCTTCTATGCGTTTGCATCTGGACAATTTCAATATGCCCTCTGCAAGGGTATAATAAAATAAATAAAATTATATTACGAATCCGCCACGTGGGACCGCATGATATATTGATTATTGGCTTCAAATTCACCAAGTTTGAACTCTATGGCTGCGTTGGTCAACTTTATCCCAAAAATTTTGAACTTCCAGCCCAGTGGTGCAGTGGTTTAAAAACATGGTTAGGCAGTGAAACGAACTAGTCCTTATTTCCAATCGGTTGGCTTGACTACTTGATACGTTGGTAGATAATTTCTTCTGTCTGTCTCAAAACATTTCCACCATCTTATTATACCCTTCCCACCTTGTAGGGTATACAAAAAATGATTTATGTATTTCAATATCCGACTATAAATTAACTTTCAACATCAACCTGACTGACCACATTGTCGCAGGTCAGGGACAAAGACCCCAGCAGATACCGCTCTTTCAGCTTTCACTAAGTTAAGTGTTAAGTACTACTCCCAAATCCCATTTAACTATGAAATTTCATTCAAAGCATGGCGTTGTATATCACCTTCTAGATAAGCCTCGCACTTGGTAACTCTTCCATCGCCCCTGTTTAGATAGGGTAATGTTAGCCCCCCACGTCATCTTTTATCACACCGTTGCTATATGCATATGTAAGTCCTTAAGTTCATATCATACAATGGGATTAGGGATTAGGGAAACAGAGTAAACTGTTGGCGTAGTAATTGCTTAGTAAATATGGCATAAAAGTAACACGCTCCAGCAGGACTGAGATGCATTCATATCTATAACGTCACATTTATGAGTTTCACCTTGACAAAGACAAGGTGGGCATATAAAAATGAGCGCACAAGCAATTGGGTACATCATTTGCTTGGAAATTACTGACCCAACTGGGGTGCATTGAAATGGCAGAGGCTCCCGAATGGCTGACACACGACTACTTGACGCATGCCCTGCGCTCGCATCACAAAGACACCAAACTGCACATTGTGAAGCTCGAACTGAATCCAGCCCTGGGACCGGGTGAAAACTATGGCGGGGTCTTGACCAGGGTACGAGTTCACTTTAAGCTATCCCACAAGCCCGAAGAGTTGGTGCTGAAGCATCTGATAGTGAAGACGTCCATAGACGATGATGAGTTGAGTCAGGAACTGATGGCGCCCTATGACATTTACAATCGTGAGATGACCATCTACGAGGAGGTTTTACCCAAACTAAATGAGTTGCTGCATGAGATTGGTGACTTTGAACCGCTATTTCCCACCGCCATCTATGTGGATCGTAAGCGTATGGCTATCATATTTGAGGATTTGGCTGTGGAGGGTTATGTGATGGCTGATCGGATTAGGCGACTGAATGCGGAACACACTCATCTGATACTCCGAAAGTTGGCCAAAATGCATGCCACTTCGGCGGTACTTAATGAGCGAAACTCTGGCAGCTTGGAGGGCTACGATCGGGGTTTCTTCAATCGTTATACAAACGCCTATAGTGGCTACTTTGTGGGTGGTCTGCTGGCCGCCGCCCGCTGGATGAGTCAAACGCCCGAGTGTGCTCAGTATGCGGGTAAACTCTTTGAGTTGGCACCACATTACATGGACATTGGACGAGAGTGTTTTACGCCCACACCGGGACATGTGAATGTTTTGGCCCATGGTGATGTGTGGACCAATAATGTCATGTTTAAATATGATAGTGTTACGGGACGCCCATTGGATGTTTTACTCATAGACTTTCAGTATTCCTTCTGGGGTTCCCCTTGCATAGACTTGCATCATTTCTTTAATACGTCGCTGAAGGAAACGCTACGTCGAGAGCAGCAAAGTGCTTTGTTTCAGTTCTATCATCGCATTTTTGCGGAAACTCTGGAGAAGCTTAACTATCGTCAGAATCCCATACCCAGTTTGCATCAGTTTAAGCTGCAGGCCGAACAGAAACGCTTTTTTGGTAAGTGATGCATTTTGCGAAAGATAAAGTTATAACTTAACTGAATTTTTGATATTTTTATAGCCCTGCACTCGGCGGTGGTGGTGCAGCCCGTGATGATCAGTGAGGATCCCACCGATGCTTGTTTCAATGCCCTGATGAATGATGATGAGCGTGGTATAAGATTTAAGAATCGTCTCTACACTAATCCCATAGTACAACAAAACTTGAAGGCTCTAGTGCCGGTCTTCGATAGAAAGGGTTTGCTGGAAGTGAATCAGTAAAGTTTAAGAATGGTTTATATGAGTTGATATAGTTTTTAAGAAAAAAACAGTGGTTTATGTTTATTTTGAGACCCAAAAGTTGATCGATTTTTAAGAAAAAATTGTCAGAAATAGTTGAAAAATAAATGTTAAGTCAAAACGAAAATATGTGTTTTTAAACTAAAAACTAAAAATATTCATAAAAAAAACTTTACACCAAAAAAAAGCTGAAAAAGAAACGTTTGTAACCAAAAAGTTTGCTAATCTGAGAACGCTGTTCAAAAATTTGGGGATATCGTCCAAGTTTTTAGCCATTTGGCTCATGAAAATTCAAATCAAACATTTTGTAGACAAGTCATAGTAGTAATCATCTAAAGAACATCCAAAAAGTAGTAAGAAAGTTGATCAAGCAGGTCTGTAATATACGCTGTACCAGCGAAAGTGTATGCACCAAATGAATTTTGCTACTTTTGCGCATAGCTCCAGATCGTCCAATCTTTACCGATTCTTTGGCGAATCAATAAATAATTTGGTAACTAAATATGTGAGGAAGGAACAAACCTTCTATCTACAAACTGTAAAAGAAAGGCAGACACGAAAATAGACTTCATCTATAAACATCTCAAACCTCTATCTCTTTGACTGAGATCTGTTATAACAAGCGACCAGAATGTCATACACTCAGAGAAAAATGAGAGAATTTCATACTTGGATCATGAATGTTTTTGTTGTCAGAAGTTTGATAAGAATGGAAATTCTGGATGCAAGAGTGAAATTCTTCATTCAAGTATTATTTTTCGATTCCGTAATTCTTGGATGTATGTATGGAAGAGTTTTACTACTTGTAACAAGTACAAAACATTTACAGTTAAGGTAGAAAAATTCTAGAATCAAGTGTTAAACATACTTTAATATAAGATTGCTCATTCTTGAATCAAGAGCATTCAATTCATTCATTCAATTTAATAATGAAATTTCGTGCTCTTTACGTTCATTTTATGGTCTTCTTACTCGACCCACCGAACAGGCTATTTCAGCTATTGTGACTAAGTTTCGAACCATTTCACTTTATTTGACATAACTTCATCATCTCGTGGTGGGTATTGGCCAGTGATGTATCGGCTAGAGTCAAGGTACATCGCGTTACATCAGTTCATCCCCCTTTTTCCATTTTTCATACCTGAAATTTTATGTACAAAACTGTTTAAATTCTAGCTCGATCGATCTATAGCTCGGCCAGTCGTCTTTCCTGAGTGTACAAACCTTTAATACTAACCAATTTTAAGACACATTGCTACATCGGATAAACAAAGCTCAGCATTGTGAACACCGCACACAGAGAGCCTATTGTGAGAGCTGATAGAACACTTACTTATAGCATACAAAAGCTCATTTCAACTAATACCCCGGATGAAATGTTTGAGTTTAGCTTTTTACATATTCTCAAAGTTTTCGTTATTAAAACTGTCGACAGTGTGTTTCGGTTTCGATACGAAAAAGTATTGCCTGTAGTTGAGTTTGAGTTCTCAAACGTTGTCCATTCCAAGCGGATCTTTTTGGACGCTTTTTTTCTGAGAAGCAGCAGTAGGCTGCGAACTTTCAAATGCTTATAACTTGTCTATTGTTCGTCTGATTCTTACCAATCTTTTGGCAGAAAGATAAATAATCCTAATTATTAAGTAAGTCTAGCAAATACGAACCATTTATCTACAAAACTTTGACGTTTTTGGTTCTGCTAAGTAAAAGACGTTTAAGAAGTAAAAAGCAGCCTTTTCTATGCCATTTAACTGACAATCTGTTTAGACTAAGTAAAATAAAGGGTGAGCTATAGGAAAGATTTAAAAAAAAGACATAAAATTCAGAAAAATGTATGAAAGCTTTATTTGAATCGATAGTACGGTCCATATAATTTAATGTTTGAAGATTATTTCCATCCGCTTAGTCCAATTTTGGCATACTATTTCCAACATTTCGGCCGGTATCTCACGAATAAAAGCCTCAATGTTGTCTGCCAGCGCGTCAATTGAAGCGGGCTTGTCTGTATAGACATGAGCTTTAACATAGCCTCACAAAAAATTGTCTAAAGGCGTTAAATCGCACCATCTAGGCGGCCAATTGACCGGTCCCGAACGTGAAATAAAATGTTCACCGAACTCGCCTCTCAATAAGTCCATTGTTGAGCGTGCTGTGTGGCATGTGGCACCGTCTTGTTGAAACCACATGTCATGCAAGTCAAGCTCTGGCATTTTGGGCAAAAAAAAGTTGAATATCATCTCACGGTAGCGCTCACCGTTCACAGTTAAGTTACAATTCGCATAATTTTTGAAGAGTTACGGTAAAATGATGCCACCAGCACGTAAAGTTATACGATTCATGGTTAAATTATAGACCAAACTGAAGATGTTTGACAGTGAAACAAAACACGAAACGTGCGTGAGCTGTTTAAACCAGAAAGATAATAGCTAAAAAATCACCCTTTACATGAAAATATTAACGGATTCCTATTCCTCTGACCATAAATGGCATTACACTGGCTGGTGTTCACACATGTATGGCAGCAACTGTCATCAGTGGGTATCACCTTTACGTTTATTCGTGTTGAACCTCTATCCCTTACAATGTCTGTGTATATTCTTTTTCATCTCTGAGTCGAAAAACGTGGAGAAAGCGGTTTACATTGATACAGAGTGCTATAAGCATTACCCGAATTTCAGTCTCTAAATAATCCTATAATTAAGTCCAATACAAGCCAACATTTTCAAATGAATTTCAACCTCTTAAATCTTTTCCATTCCCAACAGCTCAGATTAACACCAATCATTCACGTAACGCCACCAAAATTGTAAAAGTCATTTGGAACCGAAGCGCTAAGCCAACAAGTGAGAGCAAACTTGCATATAGTACAGGTCTAGCGTTATATTTATATGGGCTTAATTATGCAAATAGGCGGCAGATGGATTTAGATGGGTTGTGAAGCAGATAAAACTGTTATCAGTGATTGTCCGAAGTGAAATGATATATAGGAGAGGCGCACTTACACCAGATATACCCACATGTTTGCACAAAGCTTTATACTATACCGGCCGGGGGTCTATACATCTCAGTTATATGTACATATATGTAGTTTTCTTTTTATTATATAGTTAGCTTAGAGCATGACGCGCCATTCTAATAGGGATGGCTTTACAACCTCTCCCGATTATGGGGGGGCGGGCAGTAAAGATTCGTTACACTATAAATTGAAGACACTGGGGCCCAGAGCGAGACAGTAGTCAAACCAGCATCATGGGTGAAATACGTAACGCCAGCGGCGACAGCAACGACTTTCACTCGGCTCCGGTGTGGTTGGATGAGTTCTATTTGGAACCAATTCTGCAGCGTAGCAAACAGGATGCGGGCCTAAGGATTACCAGTTTGGACATCAAGCCGGCCACTGGCAAAGGCGAGAATTATGCCAGCGTCATGACCCGCGTCAAGGTGGACTATCTCCGGAGTGGTGGCAAGAAACCAGAGCAAGGTTTCTACATTGTCAAGACTACGTATGAGAATGATCCATTCATTTCAAACATTTTTGCCGGCTATAAGGTGACCAGCACAGAGATGTTGATGTACGAGAGGATACTACCCCAAATGACGGCTTTGATTGACAACACCAAGGAATCGGAGAAACTGTTTGCCAAGACTTTACATGTAGACTATGAGAATTCGGCCATTATCTTTGAGGATCTGGCTGTGACACAGCATCGTACAGCGGATCGTTTGAAGGGTTTCGATTTGGAGCATAGCCAGCTGGCTCTACGTAAGTTGGCCAAAATGCATGCGGCTGCCGCCGTTTTGAATGAACAACAACCTGGTGTATTGACCAAGTTCGATCATGGCATTTTCAATCGTCATACCCAGGGTTTTGCGCCCTTCTTTAAGAATATGGTGGGTGTGGCTGCTGAATTTGCGGGCGAATGCTCAGAGCTGGGACCACATTATGAGGAAAAACTGAAAGCGGTGCAGGAACGCATCATGGAGTACTCCACAAGAGTTTACGATCCTCTGCCCAATCAGTTTAATACCTTGGTACATGGCGACTATTGGATCAATAATGTGATGCTACGCTATAATGAACGGAATGAGCCGTTGGATATGATTTTGATTGATTTTCAATTCTGTACCTGGTCTTCACCTGCCGTCGATTTGCATTACTTGTTCAACACATCCCTCCAAACGGATGTACGCTTCGAGCAGCAGGATGCTCTATTGCAATATTATCATCAAGTTTTGGTGCAGACACTGAGAGAATTGAATTTCGGAGGTTATATACCCACTTTAAGGCAGCTTGTGCTGCAGATGGAGCAGTCCAAGTTCTTTGGTGAGTAGAGAGAACTCTTAACACTTCAATCAGTTTACTAATTGAGTATGGTTTTCCATTAGCTGTCACCACCTCACTGGTTAATCAAGCTGTGATGATCAATGATCAGAATGCAGATGCTGATTTCAATGGCCTCATGTTGGAGGATGAGCGAGGTCGTAAATTCCGGAAACTTCTCTATACTAATAAGAATTTACAAAATACAGTCAGACGTCTGATTCCCGTCTTTGATCGTTGCGGTCTACTCGATGTGATGGACTGAAGTGTTTGGTATTGTGGCTATTGGCTCTAAATGTAAGGGTTGTTATAAGATGAATTATATATTATATTAATGTTAAGTTTCTGATGTGGGTGAAGTATTACAAGCTCTTCGATCCAAAGTTGATGTTTTGGATCTATTGATAAAATACAACACATCAGAATATCTTTTTTTTTTGTAACGAAATAAAAGTAAAGTTGGCTTCTTTATAGAAATTTGGATAACTGGTTAAAGAATTTTCATTCGATTGATCAAATTTCGTGCTCCAAGTATGAAGTTTAGATGGTGGTTTTATATTATGTCCTCTAGGTTATTTATTTTCACTAACCACACCCATTAAACCCAGCATGAAATTCTTAAAAATTACATACCAAACAAAGTTCTACTCTACTATTTTTTTAGTGCTGGTCGTTTTAAGACCTGCCTCGTAAATATGACTTAAATCTTGCTGATCATATGGGTGTCTGTTCCAATAATTTACGACATACCAACAAGCTCATGTACCCTCTTCATGTTGAAGTTTCTGTCATGTAGACCTCTCCCTCTTTCTGGTCAAGCTACATTCTAGTGTTTATAAGTGTAAAAGGGTTGTTCAATTCACTGCATCAATAGCACAGCTTGACCATAATTGAGGCTTTTCCGAAATTATTAAAGTCTATATTCATTGCCATGAAAGGTAGTTTGTGCTCTTTCCTGCCCTTTACTTAGTTTTCCTTGGGTAAACCGCCTATTCATCAGAGAGAATTGAACTGATGCATGTGCGATGTATTGAATGTCTTCTTGGATTCATTGAATAGCCGTACGTTGTAACCTTAAGTCATCCCTTTGCGAATCTATATCTTTTCTTCTACTCATTCTCATCGTTAGTCTTATAATTTTTACAGAACTTCGAGTAAGATTCATGCTGATTCCCTTTTAATAGCAAGTTCCTTTTCCGTTCGGCATGGTACAGAGTGGCATTGCATTCGGGGATTGTTCCTTGATCTCTTCTAGACAACTTTGCAAACATCGAACAACAAATTAGCATCACTTTGCCTCAGTCTTAGATAATGTTCCACAAGAGCCAAAATTCGACTTTGTATACCTTTGCAGAGGGTATATTGAAATTGTCCAGATGTTTGTAGCGCATAGTAGGAAGCATTTCCGACCACATAAAGTACATATATTCTTGATCAGCATGACGAGCTGAGTTGATATAGCCATGTCCGTCTGTCGGTCCGTCTGTTTCTCTGCTATCTCCTTCGTCAGTTTTAAAGCTATCGGGACCAAACTTTGCTCGATGTCTTCTGGTACAAATACGCTGCAAATTTGTCGGAACCGGCCGGATCGGATAACTATAACATATATCTGCCATAGAAACGATCGCCTCTAAACTGCATGTTTACTAGTATTCTATGCCTCTCCATGTTTCTGCCAAGTATGGTCCAAATCGGACATCTATATAGCATAGCTGTCATAGAAAGGTAAGGTTAGAAAACCAGTCTTAGTAAGAAAAACACTTTTGTTTTCAATGTAAAACTCTTTAAAATTGCTTTCACACAATTCTTAAATTTTTTGTCAAAGTCGGATGACTATAGGTTATAGCTGCCTTAGGAATGATCGGTCGAAAAACTAGTTTCAGTGAGAAAAACTTTTTTGTTTTCAAAAAAAAAGGCCTCGAAACTTTCTATATCTTAGTTTGCTATGCTTTTCCATGATTCCGCTAAGTTTGGTCAAAATCGGACATCTATATAGTATGGCTGTCATAGAAAAGTAGAGTCTGAAAAGTAGTCTTAGTGAGAAAAACTTTTTTGTTTTCAATGGTAATGTGCTTAAAGCTGGTATTTATTTATTTAAGATATTTTCAAACAATTCTACAAATTTTTGTCAAAATCGGATGACTTTAGCATATAGCTGCAGTACGAATGATCGGTTGATATAGAAGTTCTATTGAGAACAACTTTTTTGTTTCAAATGGAATCAACTCCAAATTTTTGACATATTTGTTTTTAAGGCCTTTGCAGGATTGCACCAAGTTTGGTCGAAGTCGGATATCTATATGGTATAGCTGCCATAGAAAAGTAAGAGCCCAAAAGTAGTCTTAGTAGGAAAAACGTGCTCTAGACGAGCCAAAGTTAACTTTCCTCTATTTTTTTTTTTTTTGTAATTAATTCCGAAAGCTGCTAAACAATCACTTTTTGTATGTAGAAAGGGTCTGAGATGCTTTCTGTTATGCCTTGCAAACATCTGGACAATTATAAAATACTATAGGGAAGTGTACAATGATAACAAATGTGGTCATTGTCTTTCTTATCTAAAGAACACCAAATTCAATAGCTAGTTCATATCTCATTTGGTGACGTTTTGCTTATTGGGCTCTGGACTGATTAGTTTTGCAATCGATTTATTGTTTAGGCAGGTATTATCTTAGCTGTCGAAATTTGGCAATTTTTCGAGATGATGTTTCGAACATTTTGTGGTGCTTTATTCCTTTGGTGAAACATTTTGGTATGGGGCTTTTTAAGGTGCTTTGCCTGACAAAATTCAGTCCAATCAGACGAAATGTTTGTGGTCGCCTCTTGAAAGATATGGAAAATAACAATGTGATAAGGTATTAATGCCTTAAGTTTTATATAAACTTATCTTTCTGCCTTCAACTTGGCCTCCTATCAAAACTGTAATGAACTTTTAATGAATTTCACATAATTACTTTAGGCAGAAGTCACCAACCAAAAAGCTTTTGTAAAGCTTCCAAGCCAAATCCAACATATTATAAATACCCGCGATAGATTGAGCTGGGTACACAGTTGCTTATTAATTATTTCCAAGTTGATACATCTAGAAATCTGTAGAATGACTGACAACAACGATACATTTAACAAAGATGAGCTAGAGGCACCCGACTGGCTGAACGACCAATTCATTACCGAGGTGCTGTCCCAGCATGAGAATTCAGAAAATGTTAAAGTACTCGAGATTAATCAATCTCCAGCGAGTGTGCAAGGTGATCACTATGCAAGCATAATGTTTCGTGTGAAAGTGAAATACTCCATGGACAATGAAAACTATTTCAAATCTCTTATAATCAAGACCATGCCCGAGCAGGAGGGTCACAAAAGGGAACTTCTGGGCGAATCGAAGATATTTCAAACCGAAATTGCCATGTACAGCCAAGTGTTGCCCAAATTTGAGAAAATTTTGCGTGCCGCAGGCGATCAAACTGTCCTTTGTGTCAACTGCATATATCACAGTCTAGTACCACGACAGTTGATGGTCTTTGAGGATCTGCTGCCGCTGGGGTATGAGGTGGTGCGTGACAGGTGTGCCAACAGAGAGGAATTACAGGCAGCTCTGGCTAAGCTGGCCAAATGGCATGCGGTCAGTTACAAACTATTGCAAGAGGACCCCGATATGTTTGATATGTTTCAATATGATTTGAGCACTTTACCCAATTTTTTGGAACAGAAATTCATTACCGATTCTCTGCCCACTTTTATTGAAATGTTGGGAAAGCGAGATTCTTTGAAAAAATATAGCTAACACAACGTTGGCTGAACATTGTGCGAGAGTATCGCGAGAATCGTCAGCCGAATAATTGTTATGTACTCTGCCATGGTGATTTTCATTTACGCAACATGATGTTCAAGAGGAACAAGAAAACGGATATCCTGGAAGATTGTATGCTGCTGGACTTTCAGATAAGCTATGTGGGATCCTTAACGAATGATTTGATCTATGCCATTTATATGCTGTTTGGTCGGGAAGAACGAATGGAACAACGAGATGAGCTGATTAACTATTACTTTAACATCTTTCAAGAAACACTGCAGAAAATTGGCTTTGAAGGAGAAATGCCAAGTTTGCTGGAGTTTCGACGACAAATGGTGAAGAGAAAAGATAATGGTGGGTAAAATTGTTTTTATAAGTTTGAGGAATTTTTCCAAATTTAATTTCAAACATCAAGAACCAAGTTTGCTTTCGCATTTCGGGATCCAAAAGTTTTGCTACCTGTTCTAGGTACAAAAAAAATAGCAAATCAAGTAGAACAAAAGACAGACATAGAACCAAAATAGAATATTCTTGAGCTAAGAGCTTCACATATTGGTGTTTGCTCTTGATTTAATAGCTTGTTTGACTTGGCTCTTGATTTAATGACTTCTTTGACTCAAAAAGAGGACTCCCAAATCAAGAGCTAAACATCCTCGAAACAAAAATGAGTTGCTCTTCAATCAAAGGACTGTAGGGAGATGATTTAAATCTACTAAAGTTATATTGCTTACTGGGTCTTACATGCTATTTATTGCCACAGGCCTTATATATCCGAATACATATTAGATATGAGTATGGAATAGTCTACCTAAGGTGACATACTTTGAACTCTTTTCCATTGAAATTTAAAAAATATCATTTCAATTTTCAAATTTTTCTGTATGCTCCAAAAGTTTCAATTCTCTTAGAGTAATCAGGTCTATTTAGGTAATAAAGAAGTCATTTGACATTTGGCAAAAATTATTAATCGATACCTCAAAGCATTGTTCAAGATTGGAAGAAGTCAAATTATAAGCAATAGAATGTTCGCTTTCATCTGCTACTGCAGCATCAAAATGCATGCCAAGCAGAAATTTTCGACTTCCTTAATTGTTTGGTATATAATTTGCCATATTTTTGAAGAGAAAGAAGTGTTCAGCATGGGAATCTATTAATAACATTAATAAACATTTGAATGGATCACATTCATTATTAGACAACGGATTTTGCATATTTTTCAACCGATTTTAATCCTAGTAGACTGGAATTTTTTCACATTATTTTGTCTTTGCTGGCCTTCCAATTCATCAAATAATTATCTAAATCAACTTGGAATTGAGTGAAGAGTTTTTTTTTTGGAATTTATTAACAAATTTAGCTTCTACGCTCAGAAAACATTCGCCCCGAAAACTAGAAATTCTCCTATGAAATCCGTCCTAAGGCGATTCAACCTAAACTTCTCATTAATGGAAAATTTTCAAAGTTCCAGAAAATTTTTACATAAATGAGCAAAAGTTTTCTTAATTTTAGGGTGAATCGCCTTAGGACGGATTTTATAGGAGAATTTCGAATTTCCAGGGCGAATTTTTTTATGAGTCTAGTTTTTAGAAATTCGTCTTAATTTAAATTTTTTTTTTATTTTATTTAGAAATTTTCTTGTTTTTATGCAGTTTTTTTTTATTCAAATTAGAAAGAATGAGCCTACAATTTAATTTAAAAAAAAAAAATATCTTGAATTTAGATTTTATTTGTATGTATATTTTATCAACCTGACCTCGAGCCGTCTAGCATCTAACTAATATTATAAATGTCGCCAAACATAAAAACTGTAGTTTTAGTTTTTCGCTTAATTTCGGATAATTTTTCTAAAAACTTTCTTAAAATGCCCAATATTTAGGAAAGCACATTATGGAGATATATAGAAATTTATGTAAAAGAACCTCCTTCCAATTTAAAAAAAAGGAAAGCAGACACCGCTTGCAATTCTCAAGTTCGAGTTCCCTACTTTCGGAATATAAAAGAGGCAGCTGAGTGCTTAGCATTTGCGATAAGATGCGTTTCATGTGGAAGTTAACCAGAGGTAGCGAGTTCAAGTTCCAGGAAAGGTTTTAAGGTTAAGTTGTGCGAAAGCAAAGCATGACCTCGAGCCGACTCAAAACTGCAGGTTTACCTAGCATAAAGGTCGACAAAATCCAGTCACATATTGAAAAATAAAATAGTGCTTACTGATTTTAGTCGGATTTTAAGAGAGAAAAAGACTTTAGTGAACGAACATAAAAAAAAAATTCTATAAATATAATATCTAAGGGGTTATACGCGTCTTAATGTATTCACTCCCTTTCCTGTCTTATGGTTTTTGTAAAATCTAGAAAAGTTTTGTTAAAATCTAGAAAAGTTTTGTTAAAATCTAGAAAATGATTTTCTAAAATTAAGAAAATATTATCTTGTTTTTAGTAAATATTTTCTTAATTTCAGAAAATCTCAGTCCTATTATAAGAAATAATTTTTCTAAATTTTAGGGTGAATCACCTTTGAACCCTTCTTTAAGGGGAATTTCTAATAAGCTTGTCGAAAAGTATGTAACAGCCAAAAGGAAGCATCTCCGGCCCCATAAAGTATATATATTCTTGATCAGCATCAACAGCCGATTCGATATAGTCATGTCCGTCTGTCTGTCAGTCTGTCTGTTCCTCTGTCTGCCCGTATGAACGCACAGATCTCAGAAATGTTAAGAGATAGTGGTTTGAAGTGTGTGGGACAAAATCTTCTTATACTTGCAGGCAGATCCGGTTTATTTGCTGTTTTGGCCACGCCCCCTCCCGCCCCCAAAATTTGTTAAATATGTCATATCTCCCACAGTTTTAAAGTTAGATGGTTCGTACCTTCTAGACATATTTAGTAATCACGATTACTTATCGATCTGCCAAGCGAATGGTAAAGATCGGATGAGTGGCTGATGAGTTATGAGCAAAAGACAGCTCATGGCTGCTGCTGCGCAAAATTTACAGAGTATTTTATAGTCGGGACTGAGCGACCGTTTTTCTGATTTTGAGTGTAGATTATCACGTCTCATGTGTAGCACAGAGTGAATACAGCCTAAATCTTCTTAGTTTTCTAGCTCATTTTCTTTCCTGCTTTTATTTCACTTTGCAGAGTTTTTCCTGCTAACTACTTTCCTGCCTGTAATGCTTGCCATACGCAAGGGACCTCTGGATCCTGGTGCACTAATCGAAGATGACCAACTTCGGATTAAACTGTTCTATGATCAAGATTTCCAAGAGGAATTGGAATATCTGTTGCCTCGCATGGAGCAGTTGGGTTACTTTGAGCATTAGATCAACTTATTTTTTAAATTGCCATTATATGTATTAGGCAAATTTTTGTTAATAAAAATTAGAATTTGATAAGAGAAGCCCTGAACAATTAGTTCTAAAAGAAGACTTTAATTGTTGCCACTTGAAATGAAAGGTTTTTAGGAAATGGCCAATGAGATTGTAGCATAATCGTCGGCGCATCGAGTATATTTTACCATGATAGTTCGTTTGGCATCACCGAACAAAAAACTAGTAAATTTTTTCCGTTGTGAAGTGAATTTGTAAAACATGATAAGTCGCCGTGAAGTGGCAAATTCTAATAATTATTCATTATCTATCGACCAACCCACAAGCGACTATCAACTAGAATTCAAGTTTATAAAGCTCTGAAAAGCTTTGTACTATTTGCTTTAAATCGATTTGCACCCAAACAGATGTGTTTAGTTCGCATTGTTTGCTGATCGTGTCAAAATGTCCGGAAATGATGGTGAAAAATTCAATGCCGACGAATTACAGTCCCCCGACTGGCTTAATGCTGAGTTTCTTACCAAAATTTTAATAAAACATGAAAAGGATGCCGAAATAAAAGTTATTGATTTAAAAATCTCTCCGGGCAGTGGCAAGGGTGATCACTATGCCAGTATAATGTTCCGTGTGGGCCTCAAGTATACCAGCCAGAAGGGAGAGTTCAGCAAATCGTTGATCGTTAAGACCATGCCCGAACAGCAGGGTCAAAAGATGGAATTGTTGACTAATTCGTTTCTATTCGAAACGGAAATCGGCATGTATAGCAAAGTGTTGCCCAAATTTGAGGAAATATTGAAGCAGGCAGGCGATAAAACCCAACTCTATGTGCCCTGTCTGTATCTTAGTTTGGAACCGCATAAGGTGTTGATTTTTGAGGACTTGGTACCTCTGGGCTATGCGGTACTTCGAGATCGTGAGATTTGCTTAGAGGAGATACACAGTGCCCTGGCCAAATTGGCCAAATGGCATGCGGTCAGCATGAAAGTACTAAATGAGGTAAGCGCTCTATAAGGTCTTTAAAAGTAAAAGTTTTCAATACCCCAAAATCTCTTCAACTTACAGCAACCGGAGTTTCTGCAGGAGTTTAAATATGGCTTGTTTGAAACACCCAATTTTCTGGACGCTCCCATGATAAAAACCGGCATGACACACTTTCTACAAGTGCTGGATCGTGTGCCTGAATTGGGCAAATACAAGCCACATTTCGAGAAAATTGCAAAAACATACATGCAAAGGGTGAAATCTGTACTCTCCGAGTATCGTGAGAATCGTCAATCGGATAGTTATTATGTACTCTCACATGGAGATTTCCATTTGGCCAATATGATGTTCAAGCATCACAAACAATCCGGAGCCCTGGAGGATGTTATGCTGGTGGACTTTCAAATTTCCAATCTATGCCCCATTACCGTCGATGTGATATATTCCACTTACATGCTGATGGGACCCCAGCAACGTTTTGATGACTGGGAGCAGGTGATGGGTTACTATTTTTCAGTACTAATCGAAACTCTGCAGAAGATTCAGTTTAAGGGTGAAATGCCCACACTGGATGGCTTTTGGCAGCAAATTCATCGTCATAAGTACTATGGTGAGTGAATTTATCTGCTATCTAATTATTGTCATACTCATTTGATCATCTTTCTGGCAGACTTCTTTCTGGCTTGCTCTCTCTTGCCCATGATCTGGTGCATGAGAACCAAAACAATGGACTTGACCGAAGTGATTGAAAACGAAGAGAAGCGCTTGAAGAGCTACTTTTTGAAGGAATTTTTGGAAGATGTTGGAAAACTATTACCCAAATTTGAAAAGCTGGGATATTTTAATGAACTTTAATAAGTTAGTTATAGGCAGGTTCCTTGTACTTGTGAAGGAAATGTTAATGGTAAGACCTTAATTTTTGGCTAGTTAAGAAGTTGATTCTTATTATTACTTAGGTCCGTGTTCTAATCTACTACATAGAGCTATCTGTCACATAAGCCTACAAACAATAAAGCCAAATCTTAGTTCTTCTGACACTTAAAAGCTAAGTGGAAGATAAGAAATCTTCCCTTATTAATATATTAAAACGAGGCCACATATTTTTACGGTTTTTTTTTAGTATATTGAAGGGTTGCTGATGTTTCTCTTATGCTAAACACTATTCTGTTCTTGGCAAATATTAGTAAATTAGGCTCAATGTTGCTTAGCATGTTTTATGCAGGAACTCTCTTTGATATAAACATAAAGTTTTACTTCTTAGCTTTAAAACAAACCAAACCAAGGAATTCTGCGATTTTTTTAAGCAAAGATTTATTATTTTTATACTCTGTACCGTAGGTACATAGAGTGTTATAAGTTTGTGCAAAAGTATGTAACATCCAGAAGGAAGCATCTCCGACCCCATAAAGTATATATATTCTTGATCAGCATCAACAGCCGAGTCGATATAGCCATGCTCCCGGATCTTCAGTTCCGTATCGAACTGATTTCACAGATCTTCAGAGATGTGTAAGATGACAGAGCGCACTCTGACATGTATGGGACATATGCTTCTTATGCCTGCGGGCAGATCAAGTTTATTTTGCAATGGGTTTGGCCAGGCGCCCCCTGCAAGGCGCACCCCGCAATTTAGATAAAATGACTCTAGAGCTAGTCGGGTCCGCGAACAAGTTGGATATGGATATGGAGTAGATACAAGGCTTGTTCCTGTGACTACGAACATATTTATGTTATTAGGCATTACGCTTATCGACTTACCTGCACAAAGGAATGAAGCAACGATCGAGTATTGAACGGTTTTCGAGTTAAGGTCCTGTTATCAACAGCGACTGCGGAAAATTCCTGCCAGTGAATTGCTGCTAATTAGTTTTGAGCTGCCCTCGTGGAACGCCAACTAATAACTGAAACTGTCGTTCAGAGCGCTGTCTACTGTCGTGCGCTCATCTCTAGTCTCTGTGAAGACTCCCGCATCTCCAAGCGTTGCTCTATCTGTCATTCGCTGGCAAGCATATCATATACATTAATGTCCGGAAGTTGTATCGAACTTTAAACACAGATTACATGTATGTCCACCTTCTTCTATTAATTTGTGCTGAAACACTTTCTCAAGCAATTTTCACAGAAATGTTGTCAAAATGCTTTTTCTCTGTGGCTCGTCAAAGACATGGTCTTGCCTCAACTGGTTATATAAAATCAATCTTCTTCTCACAGTTTTTGCCTCCATCTTGTGACAAATCACTTCCGAAATAATTGTCAGCAATATATTCCTGGCCTGAGTATCAGCTGTTTCTCGTTCCACACACGCTTCCGAAACGCCGCTATTGATACGCCGCTATCTATAAAAGTGTGGATTTCGTTCGTGTTGCTGGATACACAACAAACGAAAAAGCAAACTAAAAATTCCTGGCACAGTTTTTTTTATATGAAGTTTGGCAGGAATTTTTAGTTTCCGCTGTGCTGGATACCCGGCTTTATGATCAAAAGACAGATTTTCTTGGTACAGAGTATGTTATAGTCGGGCTTGACCGACTTTCTTTCTTGTTTGTAATTAATAGTACAACCAAATACAACAAAATAGAATTACAAAATCTTTTCCCGATTTCTTTCAGCCACCTACTCCATAAGAGAGCCTTTATCTAATGCAGCGATGTTCAAAAAGAGAGGCTCTCTGTAGCTCTCTGTCTCTCTCCACTGAAGCATTACTTCGGCAAGCATTCGGCATGAATTATGGGTGAACATCGCTGATCTAATGTGAGGGGTAAGGGTGGGCGTGGCCAATTCGTTGTACAACTTTGCCCAATTATTATACACTTGATGTCTATCAAATTTATGCCGCCCAATATGAAATCTGGCCCAATGTGCCCTGGTCCCACAGTTGGTAATACTTTCCGAAGCAGTTAACGTCATGAACAGGGTCTGGTCTGGTGAAGAGAGTTAATACTTTGGTAGTACATGTTGTTGTAGGTATCATTTTTGAACAGATTAAAAATTTGACGTGATTATTTCATGCAAAATATTATATTAATTATAACGTTCGCTATCTCTACCATTTCACCATGTCTTCGAATTACACCAGACACGAAAATGCTCGAGTTGCCAAAGCTTTGGCCAAAAAAGCCCAAGCATATCAGTAAATAAATTCACCGACGCTCTGGCTGATATTTCAGTGGTTAATAAACAAGTGACTAGAACAGTTAATAATGGCACAGAGTTCAAGTAAACAAAATTATAGTGCTCAATTCAACGATGATGAATTGGTGGCACCAAAATGGCTTAATAAGGAGTTTTTTAAGGAAATATTAAGCAAATATGAGAATGATTGCGATCTTCAGGTGCTCGAGTTGAAAACATCTCCGGCCAGTGCCAAGGGAGATCATTTTGCTAGTGTGATGTTTCGCGTAGGCGTAGACTATACCTCACACAATGAAAAGCAAAGCAAATCACTGATCGTCAAGACTGTGCCCGACGAGGAGGGTATCAAAAGGCAAATGTTGGGAAAATCGCATATTTTTGAAACCGAAATTGGCATGTACAGTGAAGTGTTGCCCAAGTTTGAGAAGATCTTGAAAGAGGTGGGTGATGATACCATACTCTATGCCCAGTGCATTTATCATAGTTTAGAGCCCCGAAAAGTGATGATATTTGAGGATCTGGTGCCACTGGGTTACTCTGTGATACGTGATCGTAGCGCTTCCAGAGAGGAACTACAACGAGCTTACTTGAAGTTGGCAAAAGTGCATGCACTTAGCATGAAGTTTCAACATGAGGTAAGCTGTACAAAATCTTTCAAGTTACAAGATTTGTAATATAATTGCTCTTATTGATATACAGCAACCGGATTACCTAAAGGAATACAAATACGGTCTCTTTGAAATGCCTTATATTTTGGAGAGTCCTTACATGACAACTGGCGTGAAACTTTTCCTAGAAGTTCTAGATAGAGAGCCAGAGTTAAGCAAGTACAAGCCATATTTTGAGAAAATCGAAGGCGACTATTTGCTACGTCTGAGGGACATAATGGTGGAGTATCGCGAGAATCGTCAATTGAATAATTATTATGTGCTCTGCCATGGAGACTTCCATTTGCGTAACATGATGTTCAAACACAATCAGGAAACGGGAGCATTTGAGGATGTCATGCTGTTGGACTATCAAATTAGCAATCTGTGTCCCATAACCATAGATATTATCTACTCCATATACATGTTAATGAGTCCCGAGCAACGTTGGGAGGAATGGGAAGAGTTAATCAACTATTTTTTTTCAGTTCTCATAGAGACATTGCAGAAGATTGGTTTTAAGGGCGAGCTGCCCAGCTCGATTGCTTTCTGGAATCAAATTTATAAACATAAATACTATGGTAAGTTTTGATTAAACATAAAATTATTTATTATATTGATTTAAAATCTCTGTTTTTGTTTTAGATTTCCTCTTGGTTACCACCTTTTTGCCCATGATATGGGCTATTAGGTCAAATACTCATGATTTTGCTGAGCTGTTACAAAAGGAAGAATCCCGACGACAATCTTACCTATCAGTTGGTTATATGGAAGATATCAAGAAATTGCTACCTAGATTTGAGAAACTGGGTTATTTTAAGGGCTTATGAAGCCTTAAATTATGATGTCTCTGTTAGAATGTGTTCATAAATGGTATTAATTAGTGAAATTAAATTGGTTTTTTTTAATCAAATTTAGTTATTTTTATATTAATGCTGCTCAAGGAGAATCAATTCGGGTGTGAAGTGATTAATGTAATTCTGTTGTTATTTAAAACAAGTAAAAAACATTGTCAAACCCGATCATTACCTGCGAAAGTGTATGCCCATTAAGGGTTTCAGAATGGAAAACCGCGCTGTTTCCGGCCCTAAATATTGTGAGTTTATTTGTCACATTTTAGCTATCTAGATTCTAGAAGATGAGAAATCGACCATCAGTCTTCAGCAATTGTCCGCCGATCTCTATATTTTCTGTATCTTATCAATCTAAATTGAATTAAGGTAAAGACGTCCTAAATAAATGGCTAATGTCAGCAGAGTTTTTATTCATAAAATATGACAATTAGGGCGTGTAAGAGGTATGATACTTATGCTATTCTAGGCGACATTCTCTGTTTTCGAAGCATTCCTTAAGGAACTTATAGACGAATGCTGCAAGTCTATCACAAATTTTTGACATTCTTTGAAGGATTAAAGGGTCCTGATAAAAAGGTGTCAGGAAAGACCTTAAAATTCTAAAAACACATTAAGAACTCTCAAAGTGAATGGGACAAATCTTATGTTATTTTCTGTCGCTGTCTTTAAAATTTCACAATGATTTTCATAATCCGCTAGTGACAAAAATTTGTTGAGCAGCAAAAGCTTTTGACAAAAAGCTCTAAATACGGGTTTGATATATACGTTGATTCTATCGCAGAATTGTTTTAGTTGTTGACGAAAGATTCACTAGAACGTATAGATATGACGGAGACAAGTACTAATTTAAGTGACCAATTCAATGCCGACGAATTGGTGGCCCCCAATTGGCTTAATGAAGAGTTTTTCACGGAAGTGTTAAGCAAATTTGAGAATGATGCTGATTTAAAGGTGCTCGGGCTGAAAACTTCACCAGCCAGTGCCAAGGGAGATCATTATGCCAGTGTAATGTTCCGCGTGGGCATAGAGTATACCAAACAGAATCGAAAGCTAAACAAATCACTGATCGTTAAGACTATGCCCGAGCAGGAGGGTCATAAAAAGGAAATGCTGGGGGAGTCGCATATTTTTGAAACCGAAATTGGCATGTACAGTGATGTGTTGCCCAAGTTCGAGAAGATCTTGAAAGAGGTGGGTGATGATACCATACTCAATGCCCAGTGCATTTATCATAGCTTAGAGCCCCGAAAAGTGATCATATTTGAGGATCTAGTGCCACTGGGTTACTCTGTGATACGAGATCGTAACGTTTCACGAGAGGAGCTACAACGAGCTTACTTTAAATTGGCCAAACTGCATGCCCTCAGCATGAAGTTTCAACATGAGGTAAGCTGTACAAAATCTTTCAAATTATAAGTCTTGCAAAATATCTTGTCTGTTCAGCAACCGGATTACCTAAAGGAATACAAGCACGGCCTCTTTGATATGCCCAATCTTTTGAAGGATCCCTACATGTCGACTGGTGTAAAACTTTTCCTAGAAGTTTTAGACAGTGAGCCAGAGCTAAACAAGTACAAGCCACATTTTGAGAAAATCGAGGGCGATTATTTGCTACGTCTGAGGGATATAATGGTGGAGTATCGCGAGAATCGTCAATTGAATGGTTTTTATGTACTCGCCCATGGTGACTTCCATTTGCGTAACATGATGTTCAAACACAATCAGGAAACGGGAGCATTTGAGGATGTCATGCTATTGGACTATCAAATCTGCAATCTGTGTCCCATAACCATAGATGTTATCTACTCCATTTATATGCTAATGGGTCCCGAGCAACGTTGGGAGGAATGCGAACAGTTGCTCAACTATTACTTTTCCATTTTATTGGAGACTCTCAAGAAGATTGGTTTTAAGGGAGAGTTGCCCAGCTCAGTTGCTTTCTGGAAGCTCATTTATAAACACAAACACTTTGGTGAGTTTGGATTTGTTATAGAATTTGTTTAGATTTTTGAATGTTTTTTTTTCTAGATTTCTTCTTGGTTTCCACCTTTTTGCCCCTGATGTGGGCAATGAGATCAAATACCCATGAGTCTGCTGATCTAATACACAATGAAGATTCCCGACGCCAAACGTATCGATCAGCTGGTTACATTGACGATGTTAAGAAATTGCTACCCAGATTTGAGAAATTGGGTTATTTTGAGGATCTATGAAGCATTACTCCATATTGGATGTGTTGAAATATATTAAGAAGTTTGAAATCAATGCTTGAGAATCAAATGTTAACATTTCTGGTTGTTTTAAGGCTGTTATGTATTATAAAGTAAGTATAAATACGTGCATAAGAGTCAATTTTGAGCCCCAAATATTAAAAAGTTGAGGAGTATTTTAGTCCTATTGATTGCGGGGTCGGGAGGGTGCCGAGATAAACCTTAATTAAAGAGTTTGTGTTTGACAGATTTGTGTATGGGTCGGTGGGGAATAAGGTGGCCAAAACAGTGACCAAAACAGTGACCAAACAGTGACGAAAACAGTGACCATAACAGCAACCAAAACAGTAACCAATACAGTGACCAATACAGCGACCAAAACAGTGACCAAATAAGTCACTAAGACAGTAATCAAAACAAGGACAGACCAAACTGTAACCAAAACAGTGACCAAACAGTGACCATAACAGCATCCAAAACAGTGATTAAAACAGGAACCAATACAGTGATCAAACCGTGTACAAAGCAGTGACCAAAAGTTGCCCAAAACATTGCACAAAGCAGTGACTGACAGTGACCAAAACAGTGACCAAAACAGTGACCAAACAGTGACTGCATTGTGCCGGAGCTTAAGAAGGGCTCTGGTCAAGCGGAATGAAAAATTGAGCAGGCATGCTTAAAGATCGTAGCATCGGGAATAGTCACAAACATCTTCCAACACCTTTCAAAAATCGTGAAACTATTTGGAAACATTTATTTTAAAGCTTATAAATAGTTTGATACAAATAAAAAAATAGTTTTAAAGCTATCGCGACCAAACTTTGCACGATGTCTTCTGAAACAAATACGCTGCACATTTGTCGGAACCGGTGGGATCGGATGACTTTAACATATAGCTGCCATAGAAACGATCGGTCGAAAAACTAGTTCTAGTGCAAACGTCTCCAAACTTAGTATTTACTAGTTTTTAATGCTTCTCTATGATTCTGCCAAGTTTGGTTGAATTCGGACATCTATTTGGTATAGTAAGTAAAAAAAGTAAGGTTAGAAAAATAGTATTAGTAAGAAAAACTTTTTTGTTTTCATTGTAAACCTAATTAAAATTGGCAAATTCTTATTTTTTAAGCTTTCACACAATTCTTTAAAGTTTTGTCAAAATCGGATGACTATAGGTTATAGCTGCCATAGGAATGATCGGTCGAGAAACTAGTTTTTGTGAAAAAAACTTTTTTGTTTTCAAAGACGACGCCTTTAAACAATTTGTATTTTGTTTGCTATGGTTTTCCAAGATTTCACTTAGTTTGGTGGAAATCGGACATCTATTTAGTATAGCTGTCACACAAAAGTAGTTTTGGTGAGGAAAAATTGTTTGCTTTCAGGGGAAATGTCCTTCAAATTGGTTTGAAAAACGTGCTGCAAGGGTATACAAACTTCGGCCGAGCCGAAGTTAACTTTCCCTTATTTTTATCTGTCCATATTTGATAGCTAATTACAATGTAGTTATTTACAATTAATGTTTGTATTGCTGTGAGTGATTTTTACATTAACTTTAGTGATTTAGTTGCTTGTGTGTTATAAACAGGTTTCGAAAGTTATAAGAACATTACGTTTCAGTTCCAACTTAAAGCAAACTTTTGTGTATGTTCATTAATGGTTTTAAGAACTTTTTATTAAGTGTATGGAACTGTCTACGTCAATGAGTATGCCTACTATTCTCCCTAGTCACTGATTATTTTGTACTAGAATCCCATTCCTTAAGTACTATCATCGTAGCTGAACATCTCACACAGAGTTCAACGCGCCCTCAAAGCGTGGGAAGCTGCTGCTTTTTCTTGACGTGGCGTTGCAGGGGTTGCATGTCGGCTTCCATTTCAATAAGCTGACTTTTGTACATCTAAACTAAAATTTAATGAATTCTAGATTTGGTTGATAGAAACATTTGATTGTTTTGGTGGCTATCTTTTGCATTTCACAATGAGTTTCAAATTACACCAGCTTCTAACATGGCCGAAGCTTTTGTGAAAAGCTCTAACAACGGGTTAGATAAAGTGGACTGATGCTCTCGTATATTGATTCAGTTGCTGGCGAACAATTCACTGGAACGTATAATAATGACGGAAAATACTAGTACTAATTTTAGTGACCAATACAATGACGATGAATTGGAGGCACCGGAGTGGCTAAGTAAGGCCTTTTTTACGGAAGTTCTTAGCAAACATGAGAAAGACTCCCATCTGAAGGTGCTGGAGGTTAAGACTTCACCAGCCAGTGCCAAGGGAGATCATTATGCCAGTGTGATGTTCCGCGTTGGAGTAGAGTACATTTCGCAGAATGGAAAGCACAGCAAAACTCTGATTGTTAAGACTATGCCAGAGCTGGAGGGTCATAAAAAGGAAATGTTGGGAAAATCGCAAATTTTTGAAACCGAAATTGGCATGTACAGTGAAGTGTTGCCCAAGTTCGAGAAGATCTTGAAAGAGGTGGGTGATGATACCATACTCTATGCAAAGTGTATTTACCACAGCTTAGTTCCCCGAAAAGTGATCATATTTGAGGATCTTTTACCGTTGGGTTATACAGTGATACGAGATCGTAATGCTTCAGCAGAGGAAATTCGACGTGCTTTCTACAAATTAGCCAAATTGCATGCACTTAGTATGAAAATACAACATGAGGTAAGTTATACTTATGATCTATATATTGAAGTCGAGTGATATAACAATTTCTTTATCAACAGCAACCGGAATATTTGAAGGAATACAAGCACGGCCTCTTTGATATGCCCAATCTTATGGAGGATCCTTTCGTTACTACCGGCATGGGTCTTTTTATAGAATTTCTTGGCCAACAGCCTGAGTTAATCAAATACAAGCCACATTTTGAGAATATCAAGGGCGATTATTTGCTACGTCTGAGAGAAATAATGGTGGAGTATCGGGAGAATCGTCAACTGGATGGTTATTATGTGCTCGCCCATGGTGACTTCCATTTGCGTAACATGATGTTCAAACATAGTCAAGAAACGGGAGCATTTGAGGATGTCATGCTATTGGACTATCAAATTTGTAATCTGTGTCCCATTACCATAGATATTATCTACTCCATTTATATGCTAATGGGTCCCGAGCAACGTTGGGAGGAATGGGAACAGTTGCTCAACTATTACTTTTCGATTTTATTGGAAACTCTTAAGCAGATTGGTTTTAAGGGCGAGATGCCCAGCTCAGTTGCTTTCTGGAAGCTTATTCATAAACATAAATACTATGGTGAGTTTTGGGTTTGATAATATAATAATATAATACAATTTTTTTTGTAGATTTCTTTTTGGTCTCCACCTTTTTGCCCATGATGTTGGCCATTAAAACGAATGCGGATGGACCAGATGAACTGTTACAAAATGAAGAAAACCGACGAAAGACTTATCGTTTAGAAGGTTATATTGAAGATATGAAGAAATTGCTACCCAGATTTGAGAAATTGGGTTATTTCAAGGGTCTATGAAGCATATCACCATGTATGTACAATTTGAAATCTTTTTTTTTCAACATTTGGAAAAATAAATTTCGTCATTAAACACAACATTTGTAGCTGTTTTTGGCTGTTATCAATTATGTCTAGACCTTCTCCATGGTCTGGTGGAAGGTTGTTTGATCGCTTTGAGTATTGTCAAACAAATGATAATGGTGACGTTAAGACCACTAGCCAATTAACTGATAGGAGAAAACGTTAATAAGCAGAATAGTATATCTCTTTTTAAATGCAGAGCGAAATGTGGCCAAACAGCTTAAAAGCTTCTATTGATTTTGTGGTGGTTGGTTGGGTTGTGTACTCGCTTAATAGTTTCAGTAAACAATTGCAGTTTTGACCCATAGTTTGGATAAATAAAAGGGCACATTTCTTGTGAGCGACCGGTTTCATTTGACTGTTTTTAATCAAGTTTTCGTAGTCACCAAATATATATAGTTTGATACAAGAAAAGATTTCTTAAGTGATTTATTTTATATGATTTTTGACAGCTAAAGGAAAGTTGAGTAGTCTAAAGCCAAAGTGTTTTCTTTTCAGTTTACATAGAACTCTATTTATTAAAGAATGTAATCTTTTAAAGAGAACATCGATCTTGTAATGGGCATTTTTATGGATGAAACGCCAGCCCGAAATCCGGCGAACGCCACAAGCCAGCAAAGTTTTGAAAGATCGAATTCGTCGAAATCCACTGCGCAAGCAGAAAACCAGAGGCAAATAGAAAAGTTCCAAAAATTCAACAAAAATTTTTTTCAAATTTTGTTAGTTCTCATTAATATTGCTATCGATTTAATCAACTAAATACTGAGACAAGACTTTTACATCAAGTGATAAAACAATGTACAATAAAATATACACGGACAGATTTAATCAGTGGTGGGCATCAAATTTATCTTTTACTGGTTGCGTCAAGATCGGATGACCACGGCTTATAGCTGCCATGGGAAAGATCGGTCGAAAAACTGCTTTCAGTGACAAACATTTTTTTGTTTGAACCTTTTACCTTTTACTTCCCAGCTATTAATATAATCTGCTTCAGCAAAATTTTGTCCAATTTTATCAAAATCAAATGAGTATATGATACATATATATAGATGCAGTTCGACCTGGATAAGATATTTGATGTATGCAAAAAATTAACTAAAAACTAACTAAACTATACAAGGCCAAGGAGTCCTAAATCTTAGAACAAAAAATTCGTAAACCTTAAAGACCTTTGTGTCCGAAAGTTAAAGAACAAATCACCTTAAATTATTTGAGCATGTTTATGAAAAAAATTCTTCCTTATTGTTTTTTTTTATTTACCTTCTCCTCTTCTCTCTCAGTCCGCGGTACTGCACATACGTAGTCAACATCTCAACACAAGCGACTACCAAAGTCCCGCGTGATAGTTCGACAAAACACGGTAAATAATTGAGCCAGACGAGAAATCGCTGTACATAATTCACATCAGCACACAGAAAGTAAGAGGCTAGGTGTTCGAGATGATCAGACTGTTGCTTTTCCGGAGATGTCATGTGTTCTAATACCCGTTAAAACACTACAAAGTTTATTTGTAAGTATTTGATATGTTAATCAACTTTTGGTCATGATTTTAGAATGTTATATATGTCTTTCGATACGATGTTCTAACTGCGTTTATGTTTAATGAAAGTTTTCGAAATCCTTTTTTGATTTTTAGGGTTCAAGTGGAGTTGTTAGTGAACTCAAAGATCACGAACATAATTTTTATTATTAAATGGTAATTTTTTTTTAAGTTTCTTATATTAAAGAATAAAAAAAGGGTCTCTCTGTGCTCTAACAATTTACCTTGTCTTTGGACTTTCCTTCGGATGGGTTACTCTAGCGAATAGGCATCGGTCTTAGGTGGCTGTCAAGTGAGTAAGGCAAACCTGTTTTTGCCTTTGAACTTCCTTTAGTTTTCGGAACTGTTAAGCTGGGGAAATACCACGGACTTGGTCTAATATTCTAACAAAATCAAGTTAGGAGACAAAAAAAATTTACTTATAAGGAAAATGATTAGAGACCTTTGGCTAGAAGAACCTAAAATGTGTAGCTTTATTGTAGCTGTTTAGATAAAAGGTTATGTAAATACTTTAATTATTCCTAAAATTAAAGAGGAAAACATTTTTGAGCGTAGTTTTTTTTTATAAGTTTTTCTTAAAATTTTATTTGCTTTTTCGAAATCAAGTTTTGATTTATTTTTAACAATGCTTAGGCTTTATGGATGTAATGAAGCAAAACGAACAAATTGTTGTTTGACATATAAAAAGCTTTCAGCTTGATTAGACAATAAATGTGTCACTCTTACTCCTGTTACAATGGCTCTTTTTAATCAATTACATTTTTGTATATTTAGAAAACATTTATTATTAAGATTATTTTCTGGCTGACCACCAAATCTCTACCATTCAAATTAAATATTTGTAAATTTTTCCATTCAAATCCAATATTCACATATGATGTGATAAATATTTGACTTACCCTCCACACAATATTGCCTCGTTCCATTTGCATTAATGGGTATAACAACAGAGAGAGCTTTGTGGGAAAAAAAGCCCTTTTGTGTTCTCACTTGTGCCAGTGGCACGTGAATTCCTAACGAAAGCTTTGCCTTCGCCTCACTCTCCTCTCAACTGTGCCCGTTGTCAGTAGCTCAGCTGCTCTGTTTGGGTATTTTATTCACTGAAGTCAGGTGACTGGAAAAAAAAATCTGTACTGAAATGGGTACCGGCAAGAAGAACTACCAGGCGCCCGACTGGTTGACAGCGGAATTCCTGCAGGATGTTCTCAAGGAGCATTTCAAGGAGGAATCACTGACAGTGAGCGATTTGCTGGTGAAGAGTACCCAAGTGGGTGAAGTGGTGTCTGGTTTTGCCAGTGAAATGCATCGGGCCAGCTTTAATCTGCAGCGAGGAGATGTCGCCAGCAAAACTAAATTCTCGGTGATCGTTAAGGATCATCCCAAGGGCCAAACGGGTGCAGTGGCTCAGCGCAGTAAACTCTTTAAGCGTGAGATTTTGGCCTATAAACAGGTGCTTCCCAGGGTGCAGCAGCTACTGGAAACGATTGGCGATAAAACGAAAATAGCTCCAATTTGTTATTATACCACCGAAACGCCGGAACCGTTTCTGATATTGGAGGACATGCAGTTGTCGGGCTTTGAGAACTTTGAGCGTGGACGATTACTCAATTTGGATTATGTGCTGCCCACCGTCGAGAAGCTGGCCAAGTTGCATGCCTGTAGTGCAGTTCTAGCCAAAGAGAGCCCAGAAGTTTTGGAGTTCTTTAACGAGGCACCCATCTCACGTAATCCGGACCGTAGAGATTTCCTAACCTTCTTCCCGGTCAACATACGCTGTGTGGCCGAAGAGGTGGCCCACTGGAAAGGCTATGAGGAGATAACGGAGAAGATGTTTAAGTTGGCTGAGAATGTGCTGCAGAGAGCTCTCACCATGTTTGACGAGGGCGAGAAGGGATTCCGGGTGTTCAACTTGGCGGACACTTGGATTAATAATCTAATGTTTCACATCGACAACGAGACCAAAGAACCAGATGATGTGGTGACTGTAAGTGTCAAGTTTTGAGTTTTTTGTAGAACTCTTAATATATATATTGTATGTACTTCCCCCAGTTGGACTATCAGCTGGCCTATGTGGGCTCCCCGGCGGTGGATCTCAACTATTTTCTATATGGTTCACTCAACGAGAATGTGCGCAAAGTTCACTTTAAATATATTGTACGAGAGTATCAGCAAGTCTTGCAAAAGACTCTCGAGAAGCTCAACTACCAAGGACACATACCCAGCCTCAAGGAGATACACATTGATCTGATCAACAACAGTCTGATGGGTGAGTGTACTTCAATGATTCAAATGAGTTTCAATTATCCTTTTCATTTGCCAACAGGTGTCATAGCGGCCACCTGTCTCACTCCCTTGATCTTTAGAGACGGAGCTGGCTTTGAACATTTGGAGGATCTGACCTCACGCACCGAAAGTGGCGATAGTTTTCGACGTGAAAACGTGGAGAATCCCAAATATCGTGCATTTTTACAACGCACCATCAAGGAGTTCGAGTTGTCCGGATTTCTAGATCCCTAGATAACGAAGAGTAAAGTGCTATATGAACAAATAGAGCTTCCATTGTTTTGTTAAAGTTTTGTATAAAACAGCATTACCATTACGCAGTATCCCCACAATTAAAGGGATTGCATTTCATTTCAAGAAAAATATATATGGTTTTTACCATCAATTGAAACATTTAAAACATACACCACTACCCTTCAAAAGAGAATACAAAATCTAAATAATTTTTGTAAAAATTGATTAACCTCAAAACTTGTGGAGGGTTAATCAAAAAGGATGTCCTGAGGTAAATGGTTCCAACAGATGAAATTTCGCCAAAGACTAAGGTTTTAACTCACTTAAATACCAAATTTCATTTTTGCTTTTGCACCGGTGTCACCCAGCTATAGCCAATTTAGCTATTTTCCCATTAGATGTAGCTCAAAAGGTCAAGAGCCAGAAATTATTCAGCTTTGCAGGAACCTGCATTTAGAACTCCCACAATTTTAATAAATCATTTTGAATGAAATTGTACCTGTTTTTAAAATGAATTTCCACAGTTTTTAGATATTTTGACCGTGTAACAATATTCTTTTTATACTCTGTACCGTAGGTACATAGAGTATTATAAGTTTGTGCAAAAGTATGTAACATCCAGAAGAAAGCATCTCCGACCCCATTAAGTATATATATTCTTGATCAGCATCAACAGCCGAGTCGATATAGCCATGTCCGTCTGTCCGTCTGTCTGTCCGTATGAACGCACAGATCTCAGAGATGGTAATAGATAGAGGCTTGACATGTATGGGACATATGCTTCTTATGTCTGCAGGCAGATCAAGTTTATTTTCAATTTTGGCCACGCCCCCTGCCGCCCCCGCAATTTAGAAAAAACGTCATATCTCCCACGGTTTTGAAGATAGATGGCTTGTTCCTTCTGGACATATTTAGTTATTAGGATAACTTATCGATCCGCCAAAGGAATGAAGAAGATCGGATGAACGGTTTTCGAGTTATGATCAAAAGACAATTTTTTTTTTTCTTGGTACAGAGTATGTTATAGTCGGGCTTGACCGACTTTTTTTCTTGTTATGATACCAAACAATGAAAATTACTTTAACAAGTAGTTAAGCTATATCCTACATTAGTCTTATCGATTAAACTTGCATACCCTAAAACAGTCTAATCGATTGATACACGGCTCTAAGTTAAGACATTTGCTTAAAACATATTTAAGAAGAGAACAAAGTTCAAGAGGAGGGAAGCCTAAAGGAACTTCCAGTTAACCCTCTTTGAATATTTTATATTAATCTTTGTCATTTTTTGCTATTTGCCATTAACAGTTGGCAACACTGGGCGGTCACACCCGAAATTCACTCCAAATGCTTGCCGAAGTAATGCATCAATAAGTGTCAGAGAGACCATCTCTTCACGCAAATTTAAAACCTTTAACCTTAACGGAGAAACGGTTCCTGACTCGAACATTGGTGCGTCTAACAATTTACACAATTTAAATGTAAAACCAATCCTGGCTGCAAACCGGTTCGAACCAGGAATTCAAACTCCCACAATCCTTGAACCGAACCTCTTTGGAAATTACAGATGAATCCGAAACTGTTCCGAAACCTAAAATAATGAGAAAATTCAATAATTTGATCTTCTACCTAGCGACTTTGTCTGTTAAATGGTTGGTTTAGAGGGACTGACTACAAAAATCTGCAGAAGTGGAATTAAAAATGCACAAAATCTTATGGAATTACTTACTGTTTTTAACGCTTCTCGACTCTAAAACTGTTTAAAAAATTCTCAAAAGCAAGAGTCTAACATTACGTTAGTAATAATCTTCTACGAATTCTTCGTAATTGAATATTACTTAACAATAAGTTATGGATTGAATATATCCAAGTGTTCTACTAACCGATTCCGACCAAAAAACTACACAATTCCCATGTGACAGCAGCTGCACTGCCTTGGAACGTTTCGGAAACGAAAACAACAAAGCTGAAAGAAACAAAGAAGTAAGCAACAGAACAAAAAACCACTATACAAATACAAATACAAATTGTTGCATATCGTTCCGATTCCCTTTGTCCGGAAATCAAGATGAGAGCATTTCGCTTTACGTTTAGTTTGCTCTCACGAACGCAAGCTGAACAGAACTTATTTTTTGTTACAGTTACTTTTCTCGGGTTTTGTTAGTATTTCGCTCTGTGCAAAGAAAGAAACGAAACGATTCAGAAACGTTTCGTTTCGTTTGTTTGCCCGCTCTGCACTTTGTTCGGTTCACAGCAGTGATGATAATTTGTTTATTGTGCGAAAGGAAGGTTCCCTGGTTGAACTGATCTAGCCCTAAAAAAAATTGAAAATTCTCATTTCGAAAGCTTGGAACATCTAATTGAAGTTTTTTTCTTTATAAAAACTTATACACCCGGTCACCTTCATCAGTTTGTTGACGCCAGCTGTGAAAAAGCTTCTCAAAACTCTGCCTTCTGGATTCTGCGTTCAACTCTAGGTTTCTTTCTCTTGGCCCTTTTTGGGCTGCTTAAAATCAACTATTTTGTTTACTTAAGGCACTTCCTAATTGGTGTGTAAAAATACTTCTATTTGCGAAGTCTAAAAGAGATATCAAAAGAGTACTTGATGAATCGCTTTGTGCTCTGTGTGTACCCAACTATTTAGAATAAAGAGAGCAAAGTCCCATTCACATTTCACCATGTGAGTCATGAAGCATAATCGAAGCGTTGAAATTTCTTATCGAATTCTTTAAGATTGACCACTGTGCGATATCTGGGGAAAAACAAAAAAACTAAAACTCATTTCTATCCTCTACATATATTTATGGCTCACAGCTTGAGGTTGTCGGCCAGCTGTTTTGATAAGTCCCAAAAAGCTTTCTTATCAGTCTTACATATCAGAAAAATGCTGATTAAAATTGCCTTTAAAATGGTCTACAGCAACCTTTTCCACATGATAAGCAACTTACGAAAATAAACACGATTTCTTTGGTTTATTTTCTTAGAAAAAAATTAAACAGATTTTGTCGCATCCATAAACAAAAGATAAATCATTTAAGATAGCCCTCGTCGCATTTTAAAGATAGATAAAGAAGTAAGTAATTGCCACTAAAAGTCCAAAATGCCACGCCTATAAAGAAACGGAAATATACTCAGAGCGGCGCGTACGTAGAGCGGATTTGTATAGACTTTCGCACGAAATTGATCCCCATCTTCGCCCAGCTGCATCAGTTTGGAAAGACTGGCCCCATATTCCACGGGCAAGAGTATCAAAGCCAAATGTGAGAAGGTGGTAAAGTAGCCTGAAAGTAGGGGAAAGTTTTTATAAGAAATACAGAGAACAACACTCGATGCCAACTCACCCCAAAAACCATATTTGATCATGCTCATGTGTAGCTCCCGCAGCAGAGGCAACGGTTTACTATATCCCAACTCCTTGAGGCAATGCAGCAGATGTGTATGATAGATACGTATAAAGCAATCAAAGTGTTTAATGCGTATGCTGTGATGTGCAGAGCAAATGATCAGCTCCCACAGATCCTGGCAGGGACTACCCCATTTGGATAGCTGATAGTCGACAAAGCGTAGCTCATTGATCTCACCGCTTTCAGTATAATTGATCATGATGTTACTGGACCAAAAGTCACCATGATTAAGGACTTTGAATTCCTGGGGATTATTGTTGAAACAGCGGGCGGCGGATTGTACAAATTGATCGGCTGTGGGCTGTGTGGGGAAAAGAGTTGAAATGGTAATACATGCTTGACAAGGAATCTAACTTATGTGACAACATTTGAAGTCTAAGACTGGGTTTCTTGACAAAATGGAATTTTATTAATAAAAAATATGGAAAATTATTTCATTGAAATGCCTTAAATTCCTTCAAAAAACTTGGGATTCAACATAAATTGAAGTATCATCAAGCCCATTTTTGAAATTCCATATCATTTCGATAATATTTCTAAGCTAACCAAGCTGATAGACTTTAGTTTAGAAACCAAGATCTATTCTCTATTCAAAGAATCACTTAACATTAGCACTAGCAGATCTCAGAGATGGTAAGACATAGAGGTTCCATGTATATGGTACAAAAACTTCTTAAGCTTGAAAGCAGCTTAAGTATATTTGCAATCTATGACACACGCCCTCGGGCCTCCGCAAATTGGAAAAAACATTATATCTCCCACAGTTTTATAGATAAATGGATCGTGCATTCTCGGCAAATTAAGTTATTAGTTTTATTTATCGATCCGCCGAAGAAATGGTAAAGATCGGTTGAATGATAGTCGTGTTATAGAGAAAACAAACATTTATGCTGGGCAGCACCGACGGAAACAGCAATGGGCAGCACTTTACACTTTGTGTGGTAAATACAAATTAGGTGGGGTACTGAGTATGTTATGGTCGGGCTTGACTGACTTTCTTACTTCTCCTTTTTATTGAAAATATCGTTTAACTCTTTTCCATCTAATTAATCTAATTCTAAGGCAATTGTATTTCATCCAAGGCTGCACGATTCGCATTATATTAGACTTTGGAGCGTGATTAAAGAGTGTGGATTTTTTTTCCCAACACGGGAACATGCCACATATAGTATGACATTTCCAGATTTATGCCGCACACTACCTGAGACTGCACTTCTGGCTTGTTTAAGACTCAAATGAAGAGACGGCATGCCGCCAAGCAAATCTAAAGAGTTTAAGGATTCCACTGGATGGTTAGCAACTCGGTTTTTGTATTAACTCAATTACCCCGGAATTTTGTTTTGATTTGCCTAATTTAAGTTGTTGACATAAACAATTATCGCTGCTTATATAGCGCATTCTCTCAACCTAACGTAGCTGCGATAATTTGACCAAATTTCTTATACACTCTAGAGACGAGCTCATCTTTTATATAGCAAACTACTCAAGACTTTGCTGGAGTATCAATATAAGGACTCAGCTGTATTTTATAATAATTCCTCATGTATTTCATTGACACTTAAGGTTTTCAACATAAGAGTAGATTTTGGTAACTTTGTTGATTTTCGATTTTCCAAATGAATGGACTTGCCTCTTTAAACCCAGATAATAGAATAAGCGGTGACTTCCCTAAGAATTACCAAAACGATACCAGCATATAATAACATTAGGTATTACCTATAACCATAGTTAAAGCTTAAGACGAAAAAGAACATAATGTATTGAGAGAGAAACAGTTGTGACGTCATTAAGCATAACTCACTCCAGCTGTTTCGCTTTATTATAATTGAGCAAATGCCGCATTTTGCAACTAACTTATTCTTTTTTACAAAAGTACCACAATTGTCTCACTAAGACCATTTTGGGACAGATTGTATAAATATTATGAAGCAAGTGTATTTATTTCTATTTTTCAGAAGAGCAATTCTTTAATGAATTTGTGCAAAATATGATTGGTCGTAAAGTGGAAATGTTTTACAGATTGAAAGAGTTATTGCTTTAAGTAATAGGTGTTTTTTTTTTAGAAATACATCCAGTTGTCAGTTTATTATTTCGACTTACTTATTTGGTTGTTTCAAGAATTATGTTGTTTTGTTTTTTTCATTTTGTAACCACTTATCCCACATACATACATTTATACTGGTAAGCACAAACAGGAATGAAGAGTATCGATCTCAAAGTGTATCGATAAGTATTAAAATCATTCCCATCACTAGTTTGTAGGCCTTAAGTTGAAGTTGTACAGTAATGAGAAGAAATGTGAAGTTTTCGAACAAGCACTTCTATTGCCCGGTTCAAACACATAAATATTATGATAAATGCCCCTAAAAGTATGCCAACTCTATTTCCATCAGCATAAATGAGTAATTTAGATGGAGTTAAGCCAGCCTAATACTCACTGTACATTCATTCAGATTGTCAGACCAGTTGAAGATATTCAAAAGCAAAATACAAGTAATATTTCTTAGTGAATTAAGAATATACATAAGCTTAGCATACTTTGAAGGGCATTTAACATGATATAAGAAATTTTGTTGAACTTTCAAGGGCATTTAACATCATATAAGAAATTTTGTTGTGTACAAACAGCGTTTTACTCTTCCAAATTTTAAGTGGAAAAATCGTCATTATTTATAATTACTTTACAACTCCAAGTAGGCTTATTAAGCTACTTTGGAATTACCAAACAGGAATAGCAATGCCTGCATGAGATGGGCTTCTGTTGACTTGAAAAAGATAGGCGAAGATTTAAGCGGAAAATTAATAAAACAGCTGTACAGACTACTAGCTGTCTTTGTGATGCATGTGCTCCTTAACAAGTTATCAACAACCAAAACTTAATGACATGAGGTCTGCTAAGACGTTCTATGAATGATAAGCCAGGTAAAGTAACATAAATGTAAGAAAATGCAACAAAAAAATTATTAATTGATGAGTTCTTAAAAGCAGTAAAAAAAACTTGACTATTTGCAAATACTGAACGCTTTGTGGTACCAAAACCACCCGCATCTAGTTAAGCAACACATCAGAGTAATCAACAATAATCCGACAGCGCCTAGTGAAATCTTTCTGATATTTCAAAGACTTCTGAGTCCAACCCGCGTGATTCCGAATTCGACGTCTAGTCTAGTTCAGGTTGAAGATCATCAGAAACATCGTTTGTAGAGGGGATTTTTAAGACATACTACTATATAGTCGCAAAAATGTTGTCTATAAGCATGAAACTTTTAAGATGCGATTATATTCACTGGATTCCTCAACTGAAGCAATACGATAGAAAAGTTCCGAAAACATCCATATTTTCTAATCAAAAACTGTTTTTTAATGTATGTGCAGGGACTCATCAGAACTATGGAAGTGTTTGACCAAAGGCAACTGCAAAGGTGTATCGCAGAAGAAGCAGACTGTGATACTGCAAATGATAATCATTATACAGGGGATTTTGCATATTTTTGAACCGATTTTAATCATAGTTGACGCGGAAAAAGGTGTATTTAACAAATTTGTTCACATCATTTTATCTTTTGCTGACGTTCCAACTTATGAAATAATTTTTTAAGTCATCTTGGCATTGAGTGCAGCATTTTTGGAATTTCATTAAAATTATTTTGGCTTACTTTGATGAAAATTTGTTTGAAAATATGCAAAATAACCTGTCTAATTATCATATTACCTTCTCCAAACTCTTCGTTTCCCTGCATCTGATCATTTTTACTACTTAAATTTTTATTTGAAACTCTCCTATGAAATCCGTCCTAAGGCGATTCACCCTAAATTTAACAAAAATATTTTCTAGTTTATTACATGTGACTGGTTTTTCTGTGACATTTATACTAATTAAACCTGCTGTTTTTAGCCGGCTCGAGGTCATGTTATGCTTTCGCACAACAGAGACACAAAGATATATCGTACAGCTGTTTCAAGAGGATCCACCCTGTATCATCACCGATCAATGCCTACCAACTGTACGTTTCTTAGAAGTCTCTCCATGCCAGCGGTGTCATAACCGTTTGGGAATCCCAAAGCAAAATGCGCGCAAAAACATCGAGAGACAGCGTAGAAACAGACAGTTGCCTTTGTGTGTGTGTTGTACCCATGGCCTTGCCGTTTTTAGTATGAGAGATACTCTTCCCGCTGCTATTAACGGTGACCAAAAAGTTTGTTTGCATATGACATATTTTTCTAGGTTTCAGAAAACTATTTCTGTTCATAAGAACATTTTTCTAAATTTTTTTTCTGATTGCTAGCTTTATGAGCAATATAAATGGGGAAAATTAAACACCAGTTTGGTTCGGTCAAAATGTATAAAAGTCGGCTTGGTAAAGCTACTATGATTGATACATTTGATTGAATTATATGGAAAGTTACGATTGAAACACAAATCGCATCCTTTTTCTATTTCTACGATTCTTCAAAGATTCTGGATTTTTTACTCAGTAACTTTCTGAGATGAACTTTTCACTAAAATTAAAGCTAGTTTTAAGTGAAAAGTGTAAGTTTTTCAACCATCTCTCACACAAGATTAAAGTTACCCATTCCCAACCAATTTATCTCCCAATTCTACTTACAATGCGGCTCACATACTGTTCATGGTCGATCAGTCCCCAATTGGCCATGGCCGCCTTATAGCTTTGCACTCGTGCCTGATACGACTTGGATTTCTGATAGTTGGCCGGCAAATAGGTACGTTGAAAATCCTCTGGATATGGACCGTTCCTTTGGCGCCATACAGCACTGGCTGCATGGAATTCGGCCAACTTTTTCAGCACTCGCTCCATATGTGACATATCGAAACCCTTGAGACGATTGATATTCCGAAATTTCTTTGTTTTGAGATCCTCCTGCACCAGACAAATGCGTCCATTGACATTTTCCGCCCACAGACACTTGGGTGCAAACTTAATTGTCTTTGTCAACTGCTCATAGAGCTGTTCCAATTGTGGTATGATCAGTTCATACATTTGTTTCTCCTTGGGAAAGATGTTCAGGGTATTGACGAATCCACATCCCTGCGAATCATCTAGCATGGTCTTTAGTATATAGGATTTTTGCTTGGAGAAGCCATCTAAAGTATAATCCAAAAGGTAAACAATGATTAGTTAACCGTCTAGTTAAGTAATGTCAAGGCAAGTTGTCTGTCTCACCCTTCAGTTCTATATCTATGATAATGCGCATCAGCAACGAGGTGTAGGCCTCACCGGGAGGCGTGGCCGGTATTATGGAGAGATTCAAGATCTTACGAAACTCGCTGAGCTCCCGCTTGAGCAGCTTCTTGAAGTAGGCCTTATTGATCCACTCCGGTATGTGTACATCATGGGAATTGCAGAATTTGTTGCTATTATCAGGCATATTGAGGAACAGATTCCACCGCAGTGAGCTCACTTGTTGTGATCGCCACGACTCGCGCAGAGCAACTGTTTCTTATCGAGAATGTTGTTGTTTGTATTGAAATTTAATTTGGCACGACGAGTTTCTTGAGTTCTACCGAGCGGGCTGACTGGCACGCATCAAGTAAAAGTGTAGGCGGCGCCAGGTGAGCTACTAGCCGCCAGTCTAACTGGTTCGTCAACAGCTTGAACACTGAGCAAGCATCGCAATATTTCTATTTTGGCCCAATATCTTCCCCCCCCCCCCCCCCAGTCGCTGCGCACAGTCAGAGAGTGATAATTGATAGAGCTTTTATTCCACTTCTGAGTGCGAACGTTCGAGTGATGTTTGTGATGTGTCTGTGTGGGGATGGGCGATGGGGATGGGGATGGGGATGGGTATGGTCAAGCGTTGCAGTGGCTGATTGCGGGACCCTTTTCAACTAGTGTATTGATGAGGCTGATACTACAGCGAGACTGCGACAAAAACATATGTACAGCGGACTGCACAGTGGTCGATAGACATGTTTTAACGAATACACTTTTTGGATCATGTTTTTCCTTGCTTTGTGGCCTGATTAGGTCAGATACTAATTGGTTCTGAAACAGATCTTGACTTTAGTCGTCTGGCGACTTTGTTTTTTCGACTTCCTTATAGGCAGGGTCTACTTATATTTATTACTAAAATTGACATAGTGTTACCTGTGCTTGGTTCATTGACCTCAGCTAAGTCAATTAGAGTCACTTTTCAAGTGTTTTCTTATGGTTTTTTTCCTCTATTGATCCTAATGAACTACATTTATTATGTTTATAACCATCACGATTCCATTTAGGAGACATTCGCATATGCATATTGCTTTATTCATTCATTAAGAACTACATCTTTCCGAACATCAAATCTATCTTAAGCTTAAATAGGGGAAAAGCTCTGCTTGAGGTGAAAGCTCTTAGTCTAACACTATTAACACTCTCTTGCCTGGCTCTTTAATTCTTTAACATTGGCCGTGTTCAGCAGTGGGATTGATCACTGAGCAGGTATCAGAAAAATATGATACATCAAATAGTTTCTGCTACATTTTTGGACAATGATCTTAAAAGCTCAGCAGAAAGATCAGTGAAAATGTATGATTGATTAGATATAGCAAATTCTCTGCTGAACGCGGCCATTTTTAAGGCGGCTGTTTCATGCTACAGCCAGACAACTAATCATTGTTTTTCTGATAGATTCAGAGTTTCAAGGAAAGTGCTGAAATCATTATTGAATTCAGCAATTGCATCAGCTCAGATCTGAAGAGCTGACTGATAATTTTTAATACAGAGCTGTATTTAGAAGTGCAAGCTCGGAGTCCCAAATGAAATATTATATTTTCATTTATTTTTTATACCATTACAGAAGGTATTATAGAATTGTACGTACAATTGTAGCGCAAAGAAAAAAGCATCTGCGACCTCATAAAGTATACGAGCTGAGTCGATGTAGTCTGTTTCTATGCTATCTCCTCCTTCAGTTTTAAAGCTATCTTCACAAAACTTTGCTCAAAGTCTTTTAGTACAAATACGCTGCACATTAGTCGGATCGAATGACTATAGCATATAGCTGTCATAGGAACGAGAGATCGAAAAACTAGTTTTAGTGAAACCAACTTTTTTGATTTCAATGCAAACGTCTCCAAACTCCGTGCTTACTAGTTTTCTATGCGTATTCATGATTCTGCCAAGTTTGGTCGAAATCGGACATCTATATAGAAACCGGCCATAAAAAAATAGGCTAGAAAAATACTCTTGGTAAGAAAAACTTTTTTGTTTTCAATGTAAACCTATTTAAAATTATCAGATAATAATTTTATAAGCTTTCACACAAATTTTCAAAGTTATGTCAAAATCGGGTGACTATAGGTTATAGGTGCCATGGGAATAATTGGTCGAAAGCTAGTTTTGGTGAGAAAACCTTTTTTGTTTTCAATGAAAACGCCTCCAAACTAGGTATTTCTTAGTTTGCTCTGCTTTTCCATGATTCCATTAAGTTTGGTCGAAATCGGACATCTACATAGTATAGCTGTCATACAAAAGTAGGGGCAGAAAAGTAGTCTTATTGAGAAAAACTTGTTTGTTTTCAGTGGAAGTGTTAAAATTCGTTAGAAAACGTGCAAGGGTATACAAACTTCGGCTGAGCCGAAGTTAACTTTCCTCTATTTTTTGGATCTTTTTTTCCGTGCGATTCTAAACTAGCTGACTTATCAGTACCATCGACTTTACTGTCATATCTTCACACTTTCGTTTTATATATATTTTTTGTATGAAAACGGTTTAAAACTTAGGCCAAACCAATGTACAATCTAAAACCTTCTCGTTAAAACGATGAACCACAAGTTTACATATTTTAACCAATCGTGAATTTTGGTTGGAAATCGTGAGCCTGTTTAAGAACTATAATTTTATATTTATAATTGGTTTGATCTTATATGAAACTACTTCAAAGCTAAACCAACATTACAATCATTCTAAAATTTCGTTAAAGAAAATATCATATAAAGTTGAAGAAGTTTTTATTGTGTTCACTTCTTTACTTTCTGACAAACATTAAAGTATTTAGCTACTTAATCCTAAAACTACAAAATTTCTAACAAAATTCACAATTATTGTAATTCTATAGAAAGTCTTCAAAACGAAATATTCCCCGATTATAATAAAATGGATAAAGATCTTTCATTATGCGAACAAAGGTTGGGTTTGAGTAGATACGCATACGATATTGATCACCCTCCTCATCGTCGCGCATCAGCGAATGCATATTGGACTCCTTATCCGAGGGAAATTGTATCACAGGTAAGTGGTTCGAGATGGCCACAAAAGCTAATGAATGCAAAAAAAGATTAATAAAATAGTTAGTACTTGAAATGCAAAAACTTACCATATAAAGTATTATTATCCTTGTACATGGACATTTGTATCTCTCTCAGTTTCGGCAAGGGTTTCTGGTACTTTAAAAGTTTCAGACACTCAACCAGATGCTCCCAATAGATACGCACAAATGTATCAAAGTATTTTAGGCGTATATCCAGAGCAGCCGATAGGGTTATGATAAAGAGCAAATCTTGAGCAGGATTGCCCCATTTGCAGAGTTGAAAGTCCACCATGATAAGTTCATCGATGGCACCATTCTCGAGATAGTTGCACATCAGATTGCTGGACCAGAAGTCACCATGAACTAGGGTATTGAAATCTTGGCTATCCACTTCGAGATTGCGTAGAGACATCTCGATATACTGCTTAGGATTTGGCTAAAATGATAATAGATAACAAGGGTATTCCTTTTGAGTTGGTAATCCACTTACATAGCTTTTTATATATTTCTCCGCATCGTCCAGGCCCCAAGTAGCCATGGCCTTACGGTAGCTACGACTGCATAGTTCAAAGATTCTTTCGGAAAATTCCTGTGAACGTTTGGAGAAAAATCCTTCGTCGAACTCCTCCGGAAAGCGTCCATTTTGCTCCGCATAAACGGCTCCAGCTGCATGAAATTCCGCCAACTTGTGAAGTGTCCTTTTCATATGCTCCATATCCAGACCCTGAATGCGATCCACATTCTTGAAATTCTTCACACTCAAATCTTCAAACACAAAATGTATTTCATCATCATGTTCCGAGACATGCAGACATTTTGGTGATAATTGTATATCAGACCCGGCCGCTCTATAGAGGCCCTCGAAAGCGGGCAAAAAGGTTTGATACATTTTTGATTCCTTGTGGAAAATGCCCAACACTTTCAGCTCCTTGCCGCCACGTTCGGACGCCAGTTCGGTTTTGAATATGTATGTTTTGTGTTTGATGCTACCATCTGAGTATATGATGAAACACAAAATTGTTATCACATTTGATTCGGTTACAATGTCTACGCACCCTTCAATTCCAAGTCCATGTGTATGCGTAACATGATAGAAGTGAAATTCTCACCGGGTGGTATGGCTGCTACAGGTGTAAAATTCAAAACTTTTACATAATCGGGTTCATCTTTGGCCAAAACAGTGTAGAAATACTTCTCTGTTATCCATTCGGGGATGACCAAATGTTCATTGGCGTTCACAATGTTATTGTGGGTTTTATCTTTAGTCATATTGCTGAGAGATTTATGGTGAAACTGATTCATTTGGGTCTATTGTAGGTTTATATACGTAAATGTTGGCGAAGCTTTTCTGTTAAAGCTTTTGATAAGACAACTAATATATAAATTTTTATTTAGTTTTACTAAAGTGTAAAGTCATGGTTTTTGGTTGAGTATATTCGTGGTCCACACACACACACAGCCAAAGTTGTACTTGAGCTTGTGGAGGTAAATTTTGCTTTGAAAGTGAGAGCAGCAGAAGTGAGAGTGAGATTCTTTTTTTTGAAAAGTGTGTGTGCATTAAAGTAACTCTAAAATGTAAGAAAAATGAGCGAACTCTAATGAAAATATAAAATATACACGTGATGGAAAATTTTGGTTAAAAGCTTAAATTACGTTAACAAAAACTGTAGCAGAGACTCCCGTTATTAAAAGTTAAATTCCTATCTATAATAGTGCACTTTTGTAATTAATAATTGTGTTACACATTTATGCACAACTATGTTTAGCTACATCACACTACAAATGAATAGCATACCGATTTTTATACCCTGTTCCCATTGAAAATGGGAAAAGGGGGATCATGAAGTTGTGCGAATGTATATAACAGGGAGAAGGAAAATTTTCCGACCCCATAAAGTATATATATTCTTGATCAGCATGAACAGCCGAGTCGATATAGCCATGTCCGTCTGTCCGTCCGTCCGTCTGTCCGTCTGTCTGTCTGTATGAACGCGTCGATCTCAGAGACTATAAGAGATAAAGCCACAAATTTTTGCACGAAGGTAGATTTATGCTGTACGCAGATCAAGTTTGCTTCAGATTTGAAAAATCCTAGACCTAAATAGCCGTCAGATACACAATTTTCAAGTTAGAGCCTCGTGGTTTAGTATACTATACATCAAGCTAGGCCCAATATCTATCTATTCTGAAAAGTACAATCAGATCGGACAAAAAACACCGGAGTTATAAGCGAAACAGTTGAGCTGATAAGAGCACCCCCACCCCCCAGTTTATGGTCAGGACTTGAAAAAAGTGTTGCCTACATTTAGGTTCAAAATAACAAAATAAATGAAAACAAATGAACAGGGTACTTTGTGGTCGGGGAACTCGACTGCAGCGCCCTTACTTGTTTTTATCTAAAAAGCTATTTATTTCATTTTATTTGATTAATTTTCGAAACTTTTTGTCACCTTCAAATTGTCAACTTAATTTGGATTAAGTATACTTATTCAAATTAACTTACTTTATGTAAGTGTGACTAATTTAGCCAATGGGAAGACTTAGTTTTCTCCAAACCTGGCATTTTCAGCAAATTCACTCAGAAAAGAACCAAGAACTTTGTACTTGAATTAAGTACAAACAGTGTCCATAGACCGGTAAGTAAGAAAGTACTTGAATGAATTACATAATTCCAATTTCAATTTTTTTTTTTTTAAATTTTCAATCTTGAAATAGTTTATTTAAGACCGTTCCGGCACTTATCAAGCCCATTTCGAATTTTTTTTTTGTATAATCTTGTTCATTCACTTTTAGCTGGTAGTGATCTTAAGTCATGCACGATTAACTCTCAAAAGAAGTACAAAATAATCTATCTTAAAGTTTAGCCATTCCAAAAAAAGCACAATGAATTATAGTCAGCCACTAACACAAGACGTCGTCAAAATGTATTTTCAAATAGTACGAAAATAAATCAGTTTTCTAAAATCGATACATCGATGTGGTTAAAGTGGAATTGAAATATTATTAACCACTCCCACTCCCATGTATATTGAAGGTGTTGTTTTTTAAACGACTTATGGCGGATTTCTTATCTTCTAAATAGCCCATGTGTCTGATAAACTCAGATTTGGCTCTGTTATTAGTAGGTTTATGTGACAGATAGCTCTATGTACATAGAAGATCAGAATACGGCCCTAAAACAGCAAAAATTTGAAACTTCATGGTAACTTTAAAAGCTGACGTCAACAACTAGTGAAAAAGACCGAATGATTAATTTGTTAAAAAATCCAAAATAAATGGGTTTGACCCCAACAACCTCTTGCAAAGCAGGTTCACACACTACCTGCAGCTCCACTCCCGACCATAGGGGTGTGATGATGAAATTTACAATTAAATTCAAGTCTTTTTCGAGTCCTCGGTGTAATTAAAATAGTCATAAAAGCACTCGAGTTCTGATCACTCTATTTCTGATCATAACTTATGCTTTCTGTAGTGAGAAAATGGTACTATAGCCGCTACCCTTTTTGAAGATCAGTTTTCTATACGTTCTTTGGATCAGTATCGACTCAGCAGTGTCTTTTCGGAATATGACTCGAAAAATACGATTCAAAACTGATCAGCATAACGGGTTACTACGACTCTTTTACTAGGGTATCATTTTCTCCCGGCATAGGTATAATTTCTGATCAGTAAAATATCCCATTTATGACTATTTTAATCGTATCGAATACTTAAAAAAAGACTGGAATGTGATCAAAAATTTAATAAAATGTCTGATGGGTTGTATGGGTTGTTGATTTGTATAATTTTGGCTTGAATGAAATATTTAAGGTTTAAAGCAAATGATGGAGAGAAACCTGTTTAATACGGTATCCGAAAATAGTTGGTTGTATATTTACACAAGACATTAATCAAATGAATTCAAATAAATATTTGTATTCAAAGCAGTCGGTTAACTGCCTTGTCATCTAACAATCGGCTAAAATTATTATGTTAGAGCTGCCCAATCACAGCATTGGATTCGGTCAAGTGTGTCAAATTGTAAATTGTGTGGTGTGCGGTACTTTAAAAGTTAATATTTGAATATCTTTTAGTTTACACATTAATAGCACCAAATATGCTTATTAATAAACCAAATATACAAACTAAACTAATTTATAAAGTTTAAAAGTTAATTACTTGCATCTAATTAGCTGAATGGATGAGAAGCTGTTCATGTAAAAGCCTACAATGAGAAACCGAAAACGAATTTATAACCCAGATTGAAAATCTCTTTTTCGAGAAAACTGCAATTTAAAAAAAAAAAGTTAAAAAAATCTGGAAATGAGATTGAAAATCTCCAAATCAAAACTTATCGTCTTAACTTGCCCATCAACCATCCCACATTTCTCTATAAAACTTCAACTCTTTAGAAATATAAATCAAATGAAGTAAGTTTTGATTTAAGATGAAGTTTGAGCTGTGGCACTCCCGAACTTGGCTTTAGACCGACTGCGAAACAGATTGAAACGTCTCTAAAGTTAAGAGCCATTATTTAACAAGAAAGAAAGTCGGTCAAGCCCGACTATAACAAACTCTGTACCAAGAAAATTTGTCTTTAGATCATAACTCGAAAACCGTTCATCCGATCTTCTTCATTCCTTTGGCGGATCGATAAGTTATCCTAATAACTAAATATGTTCAGAAGAAACAAGCCATCTATCTTCAAAACTGTGGGAGATATGACGTTTTTTCTAAATTGCGGGGGCGGCCGGGGGCGTGGCCAAAATTGAAAATAAACTTGATCTGCCTGCAGACATAAGAAGCATATATCCCATACATGTCAAACCTCTATCTCTTACCATCTCTGAGATCTGTGCGTTCATACGGACAGACAGACGGACAGACGGACATGACGGACATGACTCGGCTGTTTATGCTGATCAAGAATATATATACTTTATGGGGTCGGAGATGCTTTCTTCTGGATGTTACATACTTTTGCACAAACTTATTATATAGTACTCTATGTACCTTTGGTACAGAGAATAATTATCGTTATGCTGTACAAGTTTAAAACCAGTTCAAGTATAGAAAATATTTCTCAGAAATAATAAGAAACATTTTAAAACATTGCTAATGACTATTCCTATGTATCACATGACCGCAAATACAAATAGTTAGGGTATGGTATGGGGCAGCTTAACTCATTATTCCAAGTAAGATCTTACGGTCCACGACAGAAGCTAGGCTAATAAGTAAGACCCCAGTGGATAGAGTAAGTGCCAGCACAACTTTGAGCTACATCTAACTTCAAGTAAGTGAGAGAGCCTGTATTTAAGCGAACAAAAATTCCATAAATAGAAATGCTTTTTGTAAATTTCAAAACAAAATATACTTCAGCGCTTTCATATCCCACAGTTTGTATATTTTCGCATGTCATCAAATGATTTTTTTTGTAATTATCATACAAAGTTCAGCACCGCGGCGAGTATATACAGAGGGAAGCATTTAAGTCATTTATTATAATTGTTCCATTAGATGATAGAATATCACAAAACCACAATACAACAAAGTGCACAGACTACAGCCTAATTATGTCTATTAACTCCTCGGCATTCAAAAAACGGTAACAATTGCTTCATGGCATTGACATAGTAGGGATTGATTAGGGTCTTGTAGCGTATGGCATCACCTTCAGGACCAGGAGCCAGCAGCATACTGATATTGGCATCCTTATCGGAGGGAAAAATTGTGGATGGTAAAACTCCATGGGCCGTTAGAGGTCCTAATATTATAAAAATTAACATAAATAATATATTTGGTTATTCAAAATGGACTTGAAACTCACCCCAGAAACCGTATTTGAGCATCATGATATGCAACTCCTTTAAGCTGGGTATATGTCGAGGATACTTCAACATTTGCAAACATTCCAACAAACGTTCATGATAGATTTGTATGAAATGATCAAACTCTTTGATTTTGATATCCAAGGCAGCCGAGGTGGTAATTAAATACCAAAGATCCTGAGCCGGACTACCCCATTTGCCCACCTGTAGATCCACCAGTACAGTTCGATCAATTTCACCATTCTCTTTATAACTAAACATTATATTATTGGACCAAGAATCACCATGATTCAGCACATTAAAATCCTGCTCATCCACTTGATTCAGTTGCAAGGCCGCATCGAACATCTCCTTGGTGGACTGCATCCCCTCAATGAAATGCTCCACTTTGGGTAAATCCCATTCACGCATAGCCTTTATATATAGCCCACGACGCATTTCACCCAAACTCTCGAATATGGGACGACTTTTCTCGGAATACATGGCAATGCTGTATAAAGGATCATAGGGTCCATTTAGCTCATGGTTGACCACTGAAGCGGCATGAAATTCAGCCAATTTCTGTAATACACGACTCATGTGCGGCAAATCGAAACCTTGGAGTCGATCCACATTCTTGAAGTGCTGACGCTTGAGGTCCTCCAAGACTAAAGTAATACGTTCGGCTGTCTCCTCAATGTGCACACACTTGGGTGCCAATTCAATATCCACTCCAGCCTCTTTATAGAGCCTGATGAATTGTGGTATATGCACCTGATACATTTGCTTCTCTTTGGGGAATAGATTCATTTCATTAACCAGATCACCGCCCTTGCTGGAATCCAGCATGGTTTTAAGTATGTAAGAGGTTTCCAGCTGACTGTCATCTGAGATGGTAAAAGTGGGTCAAATGGAAGGGGGTTGGTTTGGTTTAGTTGAACTCTTACCTTGCAAAAGTATATCGATGACAACTCGCACCATGATCGAGGTATAGTTCTCACCTGGTGCTGTGGCCGCTATGGTTGTAAATTTGACAATACTCTTAAAATTGTTCACATCTTTCTCTAGGATGGGTCGGAAATAATGCTCGTTTATCCATTCGGGTATGGCGAGATATTCATTGGGATTTACTGGACTATCAGTATTGCCATTGGGTGACATTTTGACTGTGAAGTAAATAATTGTGATTCTTGAATCCGAAGGTTTCGGAAAAAAACAAACTAAAAAAACTTTTTTTGAAGCAGCTTACGCAAATATGTGACATATTTGCATTTTGATCTCCCACTTTGGATGATACTCCCTCCCAAGGCTAAAAAATGGTTCCTGTATTTTCAGTTTTTGAAAAATTCGGGTAAATTGACCACTAATCCATAACGCCCATTTTCATCAAATATGTCCATATTTTTCCATGTTACGTGCAGATTTATGTGACATATTTGCAATTTGATCGCACATTTTAGATGATACTCCCTCCCAAGGCTAAGAAATGGTGCCTGTATTGGCAATTTTGGAAAAATTCGGGTAAGTAGAGTATTATTCATGATACCACCTATTCATAACGCCCATTTTCATCAACATTTGTCCATATTTTTCCTTGATGCGTGCAGATTTAGGTGACATATTTGCAGTTTGATCTCCAACTTTGGATGATACTCCCTCCCAAGGCTAAGAAATGGTGCCTGTATTGGCAATTTTGGAAAAATTCGGGTAAGTAGAGTATTATTCATGATACCACCTATCCATAACGCCCATTTTCATCAACATTTGTCCATATTTTTCCTTGATGCGTGCAGATTTAGGTGACATATTTGCAGTTTGATCTCCAACTTTGGATGATACTCCCTCCCAAGGCTAAGAAATGGTGTCTGTATTGGCAATTTTTAAAAAACTCGGGTAAGAAGAGTATTATTAATGTTACCACTAATCCATAACGCCCATTTTCATTAAAATATGTCCATATTTTTCCATGTTACGTGCAGATTTAGGTGACATATTTGCAATTTGATCGCACATTTTAGATGATACTTCCTCCCAAGGCTAAGAAATGGTGCCTGTATTGGCAATTTTGAAAAAATTCGGGTAAGTAGAGTATTATTCATGATACCACCTATCCATAACTCCATTTTCATCAACAAATGTCCATATTTTTCATTGATGCGTGCTGATTTATGTGACATATTTGCAATTTGATCTCCCACTTTGGATGGTACTCCCTCCCAAGGCTAAAAAATGGTTCCTGGTTAGGTTCTATGGTTAGAGTTTTTCCGTAACAGTAGGGGAAAAGGTAAATAGCGCTGCATTTTAAAAGCTATTTACTAAAAACACCACCAAAACAACAAGCTCTCACTTTAGCCACGTCTTCTGAATCCCAAGCCTACAGAAATACCAAATTGAAAACGAGTTTAGATCGATTAGGTTTTCGCATACCCCTGGTCATATCTTAAATAGAGTTTGCCCATTGACTACAAATCACTCCTTCTCCAGGGCGTCATAAGAGCAACAGGACTCATATGTGCGTGTACTAGACGTGCACCCGTGTCACAGTTGTGTCACTACGTTAGCTTGAGCAAACACAGAGTTTCGTCAGTGATCCGTGCGTGTTTGGTGAGTGAATAAGGATCAATCATTGTGAACCTAAGCTATGCAGTATTCACGAAATTTTATCATTTCTCGAATATGTTTCAATGTTTCATGGTATTAATGTGTCAAAAGAAAAAAGTGAAAGAAAATTCATCCATGCGCATTTTCGGGTTCACTTGGCTCTTTAGCTTTTTTATTGGAGTTAGGTTCATCCTTTAAGTAGGATTTCTTTCTTTAAATTAGGATTCGAACTTGGAATGAGCATTTTAGCAACAAAACACGAGTTTTAGTTTGTTCCCAACCTTTCGAACTTGTATTGTTTGGTCTACTATAACTGGAAAGGTGAAGGGAAAGCTGACCTAGAAACTGTAGAGCTTTGGTGTCACTTTCTACCAAAAGTTATTCAACTTAAAGTTTTTTATTCAACGTAAAAATGCACCTACGAAATCGAAACGATTATGACATTTTTAGACAGAAATTTTTGCCGAAAGTGAGCTTAAAAATGTAGTATTTTTTGACATATCCCTAAGTTTGCCACCACATAAAACACAAACAGATTCCTCTATGTATATTCAAAGCACTGCACTATTCATTGATTATCAATGAAATCCACTTTTCATGGTTGCCTTTTATAGGTTCTAAATTAATTTTAATTGTTTTCTATTACCGACCGACCGACTTCAAGCAAATGGTTCTCTGGGCAAAACAACGATGAAGGGAATCAAACAATGCGTCCGGCTATTCCAAATGGCAAACAAATACTGAGCCGCTGTATTCATTGAGGCCACCACACGAGCATGCCTTAAAAACTACGACTCGGAGATTAGTTTTGTATGGAACGAGCTGATGGTGTAAACTGGTTTTTATCTGGATATAATGGAATTACAAGTGTATGAGTACTGAACACTGAAATCTGTGCGGTAGATCAAACCAAAAATCATCTATGGGAAAAACTAATAATTAGAGGTATTAAATACTAATCAAATTCTATTTAGTGATCTTTTGACCCGATATTTTCTTGGCTGATGGATGAAGGTTGGCGGAGACTTACTATATGTGTCTAATGACTAACAAAATAGTTGTTGAATTGTATGTAATTGGAAACCAATTAGCAAACACAGCTGAGTTAGGCGAATGTTTTGGGGTTAAGCATTTAAATGAAAGTATTGAGTTGCATTACAATTAATGAAACAGAAGTAAGAACGACAAGGTCAAAATAATATTGAATACAACCAAATCTAGAAACCCCTGAAATTCGAATGAAGGTTCCAACAAATCAGTTTATACTGATCTTAATTCGATTTCGTAACCTCTAGAGGATCCTGAAAAAAAAAACCAAGAACTTTGTACTTGTATTAAGTACAAACGGTGTCATTAGTACGGTAAGTACGAAAATATTTGATTTAAGTACAAAATTCTTATATCAAGTTCGATTTTTATACTCTGCACCGTAGGTACACAGTATTATAAGTTTGTGCAAAAGTATGTAACATCAAGAAGGAAGCATCTCCGACCCTATAAAGTATATATATTCTTGATCAGCATCAACAGCCGAGTCATGTCCGTCTGTCTGTCCGTATGAACGCACAGATCTCAGAGATGGTAAGAGATAGAGGTTTGACATGTATGGGACATATGCTTCTTATGTCTGCAGGCAGATCAAGTTTATTTTCAATTTTGGCCACGCCCCCCGCCGCCCCCGCAATTTAGAAAAAACCTCATATCTACTACAGTTTTAAAGATAGGTGGGTCGTTCCTTCTAGATATATTTAGTAATAAGGATAACTTATCGATCAGCCAAAGGAACGGTGAAGATTGGATGAACGGTTTTCGAGTTATGATCAAAAGACTGTTCGCTGCTGCAGCGCAAAAGCAGCGCTGCTACTGCAGCATAAAAATTTTTGCTGAGCGTATAATTTCGTTGGTACAGAGTATGCTATAGTCAGGCTTGACCGACTTTCATTCTTGTTTCAATCCCGAAATACTGGATTTTAGACTGTTTTGGGATACATAAGTATGTTTTGAATTATTAAAATATTTTAAATCATACTTTTAGCTTATAATGATCTTAAGTCAAGCCCGATAATGTCTTAAAATAAGTACAAAACATTCTTTCTTAAAGTGAGTAATTTCTATTGCCAGCCCAAAAAGAGCTGGGAGCTAGGATAATGAGTCTATTTTGTACTCAATCTTACATATTTTGTACTTGAACTAAGAACTCGCTTTTCTAGAATCTTTCATCTTACTGTGAGTACAAAATGTTTTTGAGACAAGAAGGTTTTGTTCTCATTTCAATAATATTACCAGTCACATTTCAAGTTGAGAATGTTTCGTACTTAATTTAAGTACACCCAAGAACGAATCATACTTATAATTTCAAGTACAAACTTAAATTCTAACCCGTTTGGTCTAGAACGCCGGTAAAATCCATTTTATTAATTCAAATCTAATTGACATTAAGAACTCCTTTGTTATCAAAGAATGGCAATAGCTGCTTCATGGCCTTGACATAATATGGATTCATGAATGTCTTGTAACGCTGTGCCTCAGCCTCCGCTCCAGTTTCCATCATTTTTTCTATATTTGAATCCTTATCGGAGGGTAGAAGTACAGCCAACAACACATTACTGGCTGTGATGGGTCCTAGAAGGAAACAAAAATCATTTAACTAATACATCTCCCACACATTTCCAGCTCAACTTACCCCAAGATCCATATTTCAGTAGCTTCATATGCAATTCCCTCAAAGTGGGTGTGGGTTTCGTATATCCCAACAATTTCAAACACTCCAGCAAACGTTCATGATAGATTTGTATGAAATGATCAAACTCTTTCACCCTGATTTCCAAAGCAGCCGAGGTGGTAATCAAATACCATAAATCCTGTGCCGGACTACCCCATTTGCCCACCTGTAGATCCACCAAGATGGTTCTATCGATTTCGCCATTCTCCTTGTAGTTAAACATTATATTATTGGACCACATATCGCCATGGTTCAGCACATTGAATTCACTTTCATCAATTTGATTCAATTTCAGGCCCTCTTCAAACGATTCCAGGGATGTCATTTGCTTTTCAATATACTCCTCAGCATCCGGAAAGTCCCACTCACGCATGGCTTTGTTATACTGAGCCTGATTCATGGCGCCCATTTCCACAAATACCTGACGATTCTTTTCGCAATAAATGGATGTATGATACATTGAATCATAGGGTCCGTTGAGTTCAAAGTTAACCACAGAGGCGGCATGAAATTCCGCCATTTTATGGAGTACACAACGCATGTGAGCCAAGTCGAAGCCATGCAGACGATCCCGGTTTTCGAAACGTTGTGGTTTCAGATCTTCTAGAACTAGTGTAATGCACTCCGCTGTCGCTTCAATGTGCACACATCTGGGTGCCAGTTCAATGTCCACTCCGGCCTTTTTGTAGAGCTCAAGAAATTGTGGTATATGCAGTTGATACATTTGCTTCTCCTTGGGAAACAGACCCATATTGTTAACCATTTCTCCACCCTTGCCGGCTTCCAACATAGTTTTCAGTATGTACGAAAGTTGCTGCTGATTGCCATCTAATTGGAAACATTATTTTTATAGTCTAATCATTGAATTTAAGTGCTAAAGCTTTTTCAAGTTACCTTTCAGTCGAATATCAATGACAACTCGCACCATAATCGAGGTATAGTTTTCACCAGGCCCAGTCGCCGCAACGGCTGTAAACTTGACTATACTCTCGAAATTGTCCACATCTTTCTCCAGTATGGGATGGAAATAGTCCTCATTTATCCATTTGGGTATGTTCAAATGTTCATTGGGATTAACGGGCTGATCGGTCATAGTGTGTGTGTGTGTCAACTGATTTTTTAACGTACTCAGGGCTGTTGAAATGGCAATCAAACACTAAATGGGTTGGGGCTAGTTCACAACACACAAAGTTAACGACTTTGAAATTCAGATAAGTTTGAGCTTTTGGAGCTTTCGCGCAAAGATAATAAATAATTATGGGCAAGCGAAACTTAATTGTTGTTATTGAAATTACAATATATTTTGAAAATTAAGTGTTCTAAGTGTATTACTGTCTGATTGATTATATTCTTGGTAATTCTGATAGTGATGAGAGGATTTAAATATATTATATTATAGTCAATGATTTGATAGATTTAGTTCGTTGGCTTAGAAATGCGGCTTACAGATCTGATATTGACAAATCTTAATTTCTAAAATTTCTACTTTGGCCCCCCACTGGCTTTAAATTTTAGATCTTTGCGATATCTTCTTAAGTTGTATTATAAAACTTCATTCAATTCTCATTTAAGGGGGTATTGTTGCTTGGCAAAATTCATTTCAGTTTTTTTGATTTGGCTTATTTTTATAGACTTGAGAATATCGTCCTAAAGGGTTTTTTTTTTAATTTGAAATACTTTAGGAGATATGGCCTTTTTTGTCCAGCAATGTTTTCGCCATAATGCGATTTGCTTAAGGGGGTATTGCTGCTTGGGAAAATTTTTTTTCCATATTTTTATAGCTTTGATATTTGAGAATATCGTCCTAAAATTAAGTCCTATCCAGGGTTCGGAATTGCTCTGTGCTCGCAGCTCTCGAGAGCCAGCTCTTGCTATCAGTTCATAACAATCGGCTCTTGGCTTTGAGCCGAGAGACCTGCGCCATAGCTGTCGGCTCGTGAGCCATAGCTGTCGGCTCGTGAGCCATAGCTCTCGGCTCGTGAGCCATAACTCTCGGCACGTGAGCCATAGCCACTTAAAGAGGAAAGATCGACATATTTAGGACATAGGACTCTATGTAAGTGTTTCACAAAAAAAAATGTGTTATTACCTAAAATTTTCTTTGAGTTTCTTCAAATTCACATTTTCCAACTTCAAGGTCACTTTTATTCGGTTCTACTGAACAAATTTTGATGAAGCCAAGTGCAATCGACGAAGAATTGTCGTATTTCTAAAACTGCATACTAATTTGTTATTTCAATGCAAAAAATAACTTCAAACTTTGAACGCGTTTATCTCGAAACCATGTTTTTCGAGCTGGCTGATTGCGCCCGTAGTTCTTAGCCGATTTCGATGAATCAAAATGCAATCGACGCAGAATTGTCACTTTTATGACACCTACCTCAACCATAATTTTCAAAAATTATTTACTATTTTTTTTGTACACTAAACTTCAAAAAAAAATTGCTCAAAATCGATTTTTAATTTTTCAATGGCCGCCATTTTGTAAAAAAAATCGCAAAACTATGATTGAGGTAGGGGCCCGAATTACATCTGTACTGAATCTAACGCCGTTTACTTTTTCCATTTGAGGTGATCCGAAGTGGAGTTATCCGTGCCGCCAGCAGTATACCTTTTTTTTCGGCGTCCAACTTTGAAGGCCGACAACTTTTTGAAGAATTGAAAATCAAATTTTTTTTATTTAATTTAATATGTTCTTAATACAATAAAAAAAACAGAATTCCTATAACTATTTCCGTTTTCGAATAAGATTTTTTTTAAAAATGTCCAAAAACAGCCTTCCAAGTAGAAATAAATGATTTCCCAATGGCTTTGGCTGCCGTTTAACGAAGTTTTGCTCTAAGTTCTGAGAAGACATCCATAATATAGTATTTTTTGTAGAATGCTCATATATTAGTTTGTGGGATAGATTTTTGCATTAACATCAATCCACTTTAACCATTTTATGGCATGCTTTGAGGAGAAACTGCGTTTGGCTTTTGACTTTCCAGGAACTCATCAAAGTAATACACAGAAGGAAAAAAAACTGAAATCAATCCGAAACGGGATTGAAGACAGGGTAATCCCGGAACAGGATTAAAGTGATCATGTTTTTTGGGATTAGAAAAAAAAAGTGTGAGGCAAATCAATATTTTCTCGGATCGGTTCAAAAGTATCCGGGATTTCCCTGTTTTCAATTATAAGATTTTTAGATCATGTAAACTATATAATTCAAGAATAAGCTGTGAGCAAGCATATTTTCCCAAACGTCTTTGCACAACACTCTGTTTCTTTTGCATTAAGCACATCTGAACATATCTGTGCACTGAATTTGAAAAACATGTGTAGCAAATGAAACTAAATATAGTACATTACACATGTACTTTGTATTCATAGTCCCATGCCACATGTCCGAGTGCAGCACCCAGCTATGAGCAATTGCGTTTTGTCTACAAATTAGTTGAAATTCCGTGGGGCTACCTAAGATTACACCCCATTTGTGGGTAACAGAATATACAAACGAATCCACTTTATCAACCCACATCTTTTGTATGTAGATTTGTGCCGCTTAATTGCAAATGCTTTCGAGTAATTTCATTGTAGTTCTTGATAAGGAAGTCAATGTTGTATTAGAAGTGTTTTGTATGCTTGATTAAGGTTATATCATAACAAAACAGGTGTACAATGACGTCGGAATTAAAAACTAAGCAAGATTAGAAAGTAATGTTGAAAAGAAGGCGTCTTCTTGTGATGATTAAGCTATTTTTTCTAAAGTAAATTAAAATCTTATTAAAAAAATAGCATTCGAAAACTACAATGACAACGACGAACCTTAGTAGAAAACCCTGGTACAAATAAGTGCTTGAAGCTGCTAGACTGTCTCTTTTTAACTTTTGTATATAATGTTCTATAAAGTCTTCTTTTTGATGGGCTGCAAAAAATGTACACAAAATCTTTACTCTAACCATTTCGATTAATATCTTTAAGACCCGAGTTTTAAGTCAACCGGATGAAACATAATACTTATTTTACTCCCAGGATGAGTGAAGGACTTTCTTACTAAAGCAAATTTTCTTTTACGTCACAAATCATCCAAATTAAAACCTCACGCAGGTAGTTTAAGTAGCATTTTGAGTAAGAACGCGTCCCGTACATCACAAATTCATCTTCACAAGAATGGAGTTGTCAAAATACCACCTAATAATATTGCAGTAAAGGCAATACTCTTTTTAGCTTCATAAATTTGATGGCTTTAATGCGATTTCCCTTGATTCGTGTCGAATGCACCGGCGTCACAACGACCCACATGTGCCACGATGCTTTGCCATCAATATCCGGAACAAATAATTTTTACCACCCGAACCGAACTTTACCATAGAAAAGTAAGATTTCAAACGTACCTTCAGAAAGCTGCGATAACTCCAAAGTTATATGATCCGAGAGTAATCTATTTTCGATTTGGACTTCAGATCCCAAAAATTACACAAGAAACCCATTAATGATAGATTCCAGAATGACTTTTGGCCTGTTTTTGAACATTTCTGTTCTTAAAGTTTAATGTTTTATTTTCACGAATTACGGTATTTCTTTTTGTACAAATAAACTTCTTAACTTAAGATCTTCTGCAAATAAGAGTACAGCTTTAATCTAACTTCTATTGGGAGAAAGAACTCCTTTGTTATAAAAAAATGGTAATAATTGCTTCATGGCCTTCACATAATAGATATTCATAAACGACTTGAAACGCAGAGCATCAGCCTCCGCACCAATTTCCAACATTTTGTCAATATTCGAATCCTTATCGGAGGGTAAAAGTACTGCAATCATGACACCAGTCGCTGTAAGTGGACCTATAATAAAAAAAACAAATAAGTAAACCATCAACTAACAAATCTCTAACTCTATTTAACATACCCCAAGATCCATACTTCAACATCATCACATGCAAATCCCTCAAAGTGGGTATATGCTTCGAGTAATTCAACAATTTCAAACACTCCACCAAACGTTGATGATAGATTTGTATGAAATGATCAAACTCTCGCACCTTAATTTCCAACGCAGCCGATGTGGTAATAAAATACCAAAGATCCTGTGCCGGACTTCCCCATTTGCCCAATTGTAGATCCACCAAGATGGTTCTATCGATTTCACCATTCTTCTTGTAGTTGAACATAATATTATTGGACCACATATCGCCATGGTTGAGCACATTGAATTCACTTTCATCGATTTGATTCAGTTTCATGCCCTCCTCAAATATTTCCAGGGGCGTCATTTGCATTTCAATATACTTCTCAACATTCGGTAGGTCCCACTCCCGCATGGCTTTGTTAAACTGAACCTGATTCATTTCACCTAAAACCTCATAAGCTTCACGATTGCTTTCACTAAACAGGGATGTGTGATACATGGAGTCGTAGGGTCCATTGAGTTCAAAGCTCATCACAGAGGCAGCATGAAATTCCGCCATTTTATGGAGTACACAACGCATGTGAGCCAAGTCGAAGCCCTGCAGACGATCCCGGTTTTCGAAACGTTGTGGTTTCAGATCTTCCAGTATTAAGGTTGTAAGCTCTGCTGTCTCTTCAATGTGCACACATCTGGGTGCCAGTTCAATGTCCACTCCAGCCTCTTTGTAGAGCTGCAGGAATTGTGGTATATGCAGTTGATACATTTGCTTCTCCTTGGGAAACAGACCCATATTGTTGACCATTTCTCCACCCTTGCCAGCTTCCAACATAGTTTTCAGTATGTACGAAAGTTGCTGCTGATTGCCATCTAATTGGAAGAACCATTTTTGTAAACTCATTCTTTAATTAAGGTGTTAAAGTTTGAAAGTTACCTTTTAGTAGAATATCCATGACAACTCGCACCATTATCGAGGTATAGTTTTCACCTGGCCCCGTGGCCGCATTGGCTGTAAACTTGACTATACTCTCGAAATTGTCCACATCTTTCTCTAGTATGGGATGGAAATAGTCCTCATTTATCCATTTGGGTATGTTCAAATGTTCATTGGGATTGGACATTTTGCTACAACTGACCTATTGAATGGGCAATCAAACACTAACTGGCTGGGGGCTAGTCCACAACACACCCATTTTAACGACATTGGATTCCAGATAATAAGTTTTCGCTTTTCAAGCTGATACAGCACAAAATATATATTTGCCTAGCGCCTAAAAATTAGTTGGGCGAAATGAAAAACGCGAGTCAGTAATTATACATTAATATACAGAAAATCTATGTCGTTTGAAGCTCTCACCTTACATTTTTACACATGTCTCTCTGTGTGTAGCCCCATTTATGATCAATTATGTTTTGTACACAAATTAATTGAAATTCCACAATGTTCACCCATTTGAAAACACAATCGAATCTTCTTTGGTCATCCAACATCTGTGAATAGAATAATATTTATAATTGTGCTGCCTAATCAGACCAACCTTTGTCAGTGAGACGCGTGCTAAATTTCATTGTGGTTTTTGATAACGCAATTTTAGTGCCTTAATCGAAATATCGATTCGTGTATTCGATGTGTAAACTCGACATATCAATTCAGGCGTGCAATGACGTCTCAACTAAAAACTAGGCATGACTGGGTTTTTTTTTTGGCGAGCGGCTAGGTTTGTATTGGAACTTGCTTCCACAGATTGGCAACTAAGTGTGTTACCAATTAGTATGAAAAACTTAGCTAAGTCATTTGAATGCAATTTATTTAGATATTTTTGTATATTCTTATAAGACTTAATATCTACAGTTGAAATAAGAAATTCGGTTACTACAAAGAGTAAGCCAAACTAGCTACAAGCCGCTTAACGAAACCTAGTTCGCCCTTTCACCCGAGAAATGTAGAAAACGGGAAGTAAAACGTAAACACGTGGGTGCCTCAAAATTTAATTTTCAAGGTTGCAACGGCCGTTTCCGAAATCTTATAGAGGAAGTATTGAGTTTTTTATCAGATTTTTTCGGAAATGTAGAGTTCGCACAAGACGATTATTTCACAAAAATCTAGTTTTCCGTACTTTTTTTGAATTTTTACCATAGCTTGGTCAAAAAACACAGTTTTTCTTACATTTCAAATCAACATTTTTAAACATAAAGTTACAAATTTTACTTGTATGAGCATAAACCATAAGCTTTATCCATGTTTTTGGTACCATATTATAAAATTTTTGGTAAATTTTACATAAATATTGAAAAAAACAAATTTCTATGAAAATAAAAATAAAGTAAAAAATTTCCTTTTGCTATTACCATTTCAGTTCTGAACTCTTTTAAAGCTTAGTACCCAAGTACCAAATTTCAAAAATAGTACGGTTAACCCGATTTTTAGGAATAATGCCAGTTGAGCGACCTCTAAACGTCTTCCGAAAAATCTGAGAAAATAAAACTCAAAAATACTTTACTCTATAAGCTTTCAGAAAAGGCCGATGCATCGCAAAGTTTTTTCTTGGAACGCTCCTTATTATAAATATGTTGACATAGAAAACGTAAACGAAATCTGAATGCTGCGTAGAATAAGGTAAGGGAAACTCTCCATTCGTCATACGGAAAATTGAATACCTCAAAAAAACTTGGGTTTTCTTTATTAATGTTTAGATATTGAAACCTCTTTGCGCGTATGGAAACTCTAAGCTAAATTGTGGTTCAATATCAGAACAGAACAGCTATGCTTTATATTTAGAAAGTCGTTCTTTACACTCCGCATGTAGGTTTTCTAAATAAAAGTTTAGGATTTGGAATGCTACACAGAGAAAAAAAATGATATTAAAAAACATCCATTGGATGATTTCCAGTATGCATTTGGACTCGATATGTCTTAAATATCCTTTTAATTATCAAACGGATCTGAAAATCAACAAAATTATTAAGATTTGACATATCCTTTGGATGGTTTTCGGCTCCGTTGGTTAATTAAAAGGATATTTAAGTAATTTCCAAATGGATACTGGAAGTCATCTAATAAAGAATAAAAAACAATATTAAAGACAAATCCAGTCCAAATGTATCTTTTTTACGTATAGAAAATCTACACGAAACGTGTTGCTAATCCATTCGCTCATCGTCGCCTTCCTATATTACTATGATTAATATAAGTTGTTGGCCCCACAGAAGGAAGACTTCCCCCACATGTGCCCTTTCCTCAACCCCTCCTTCACAACACACTTCCTTCATTAACTAGTGCAGATATGTTTGTATCCAAATTTGTTTGCTTGGGCTGGGACCTAAACGTGTCATGTAGTAAAGTTACAAGGCGCATGTAGATATTAAAAATGTGAGTCGCTCTCAAATGTGTAGAATTTAGTTTTTACATATTTTGTTTTCTAAACCTGCAGTTTTTAGCCGGCTCGAGGTCATGTAATGCTTTTGTGCAATTTTAAGCAGAGACACAACTCCACAAAGGAGGCTGGAGGAGGCCCAATGCAGAATGCGAGAGGCAGCGTAGAAACAGATAGTCGCCTTTGTGTGTGGTCCCCATGGTCTTGCCGTTTTTAGATGGGATTCGCAAACGGTTATGCCTCCGCTGGCATGGAGAGACTTCTTAAAAACGTTCAGTTGGTAGGCATTGATCACTGATGATAGAGGGTGGTTCCTCTTGAAACAGCTGTACGATCTACCAGCCTCCTTTTTGGTGTTGTGTCTCTGTTTAAAGTTGTGCGAAAGCATAATATGACCTCGAGTCGGCTAAAAACTGCAGGTTTACTCAGTAGAAAGGTTACAGAAAAACCAGTCACTTTTTTTTTTCTCTGTGTAGCAAAAGTTCTCAATACGTAAAGGTCTACATATCACGTAGATTTATAAGATTTATAAATGTTATAGATGACGCATGTGGAACAAATCGAAAATTGGTAGCCAATGTCAGCTACCAGGAATAATCGTGTTTTCTTTCAGATGCGTCATCTATAATATCCTTATATCATTGGTAAGACACTTACAGAGTTATATCAAAGTTATATAGATGTTTAAATTCGACGCATGAGGCACAAATCAGAAATTAGAAGCCCATGTTAGCTACCAGGAATAATCGTGTTTTCTTTCAGATGCGTCATCTATAATATCTAAAAATCTTTGGTGATATTCACTGTAACATTTGGTTCACTTGACCGACTTCTATCAATTTCTAAACGATAACTGCAGAATTAACCCAGATATTTTTGGATTCTGGTATCTGGTCTGGCCTACCAGCAGATCAATCATCTGTAGAAATGAAATTCGGTTCATGGTTTCTTGGCCACTTTAAAGTCGTTTTTGCCTTGTAAGCTGGAGCGGAGTCTTGTTGAAAGGTCCACGGCATGTTTAGAAATAATGATAATTCAGAATATTTAATTGGTGTTAATTTCACTTTTAGCCAATTCAAAATGTTCAATTGAATTTATTTTATTTTAATGCCAATTCAAAATGATCAATTAAAATTATTTGATTTGTAAGCCAATTCAAAAATACGAACTGACAATTTTGTATTTCAATGACAATTCAGAATTACGAAGTTGAATTGTTTCACTTTACATATAATTCCAATCAAAAATACCAATTGATAATGCTAATTGCAGTAAAGTCAAGCTCAAGCATGTGACACAACCCTGTGATATACCCAAAGAGAGAGATAAAAAAATATATGAATTCTCATTGCATTTTTTTTTTAGTATATTTTACTTTTATTAAAAGTTTTACACTCGTCTCCCTTCATCTTCATCATGATCATTCTCAACTCGTTTAAGTGTTATGTGTGTGTGGTGCCATTTGTTGTCTCTGTATTTTTGTTTTGTTTTTTTGCTAACTTATAAAATCTGTTTTGACAATATTATTTAAGATGTGTTTATGTGTGTGTGTGTGTGTTTGTGTGAGTGAAGTTAAACAAATAATAACTTTAAAATTAATTAATTATATGTCATTTGGACGTGTGTGTCTGTGTTGGTGTTTGTAAACTAAAAGTTAATGTTAAAGCAATAATTCAAACGCATAAATGTACAAAAACTAAATCTTAAGTAAATAAATTACAATTTTTTGTTTTGCCCTTCTGCTGAATTTAAATGGAAGAGATTCCTCAATACAAGAATACAAAAAGCTTTTGCGCGCAATAATTTATAAGTTTATTTCATTCCATAGGCTAAGGATAAGTTTATATGATGAATTGTGTTAATGTTATATGTATTAATGTAATGCATATTTTCACAAGTGTTTGTTTTTCTCTTCTTTTTTTTGTCAATGATTTTCTTTCTTTTCGCTTTAAGGACACGCAGACAAATGGCGCTGCTTTTTGCTTGTTTTTTTAGTGGGTTCTTGTTTAACCCAAAATTTTGTTGTTTTTTTTTTTTTGTTTCTTTCCTCTTTTAACCATTTATCCATTTATCATATTATCCATACAAATAAATGTAACTAAATTTAACTAAGAGTCTGCTTGAATTGCATTCCAAACCAAAACTTGTTGGACAAGTTGTTGCTTTTGTAATTTTTGTGCTACAAACAGAAATGTTTTAACAGAAATTGTACAAAAAAAACACGAATAAAACGTAGAAGCTTGGACAGAGAAACAATTAGTTGTAGGATATGCGATATATATATATATATATAGATAGATAGAATAGATAGAGATGAAACGTACATAGATATTTATAAGAGGGTGGGGTGTACAACTTGTGGGGGAGCCTGAAGAATGATGCACTAATGGGTCTACAGTTAACACATAATAGTAATAATTATAATTACAATAATATAATATTGTTGTTGTAGTTGTAGAGTTAAACGTTATAGCTGCCCGTTCAAAATTGCCATCATCTAAAAGTAGTTGATTGGGAGAGCTAGCGCAACTTCACTAACATTGCTTGATTGTGTTGGGTTGGTTGGGTTTTCCTTCATCTTACAACAAAAAACTTATGCCATAAATTATATATGTAAGTAAATCGTATGTATATTTATATATATATAGGTATATTTATTGGTACGAAAAATTGTTGCGTTCAGTGTCAGTGTGTGGTTAAATCAAGCATGTTGCACGCTTCCAAACTAAACCCTCGGCCGTCTCATCACGCGGTGGCTTGATTCAAAAGTTGTAGCTTCACTTTGAGTTCCGCAAATGTGGGTCGTTTGGCCGGATTTAGATCCCAGGCCTGACGCATCATCTCATAGATTTCCGCAGGGCAACCTTCGGGCGCTTCCATTTTGTAGCCAACTTCAACATGTTTCACCACATCGGCCAGGGGCTGAGGGGGAGTGAGAAGAAGAAGAAGAAGAGTTTAAGTAAAGGGCATATTATGCACATGATGATGTTACTCACAATTCTGGGATACGGCACACGTCCAAAGGAATAAATTTCCCATAGTAGTATGCCAAAGCTCCACATGTCCGATTTGTTGGAAAAACGCTGTTTTGAAATCAGAGAGAAAAGTTGAGAAAATTGTTTGATTATTGGATGGATCAAACATGATAAAATAGTGATAGAAGATGACCTAGCTATCAACTCTCCCCCTGGTGAGTCCTCTGCCATTCTTTTTACTAGTTAGACCAAGATATTGTCATTGTCATTTCTCACCATTTTTGAAGCATATACATATACAATCAAATCCCGTCCAGTTGCTCTTAAGATATATATAGTATTGAAACTGTAAACCCAGAGCAGTATTGTTATCATTACTTTCCGTATTTTATTACTTTTCATTACAATAATCTCAATTATTTAGATAATGAAGAAACATTTCCTGAATACGATTATTTAATGATTATTTTAAAATTTAATTACTTGTACAATTCTTTGAATAATTGTACCAGTGAAAGCGGGAATTATTAAGTAATTGTGCTTCAGAAGTTGAATTATTCATGTAATTGTAGGTAAAAGATATCGAGTTTTTACCAATCAAGTTTGGAAAACACCAAATTGAATTGTTTTCTGATGATTGACAAACTTATAGGGTATATTTTTTTTTGTATAAGTTCCTACAGGTTACAAAGCGTATTTGTGGGAATGGGTCTTATTAATATACAGTTGTGTGTTTATTCTAAACATTGGATGTATGAACGAGCATTCGAACTAGTATATAATTTAAGTTTACACCTAGAAGTGTATGAATAATTTAACATTTTAAGCACATTTGCTCAATAATCCTCCTTTACAGGAACAATTCTGCAAGTAATTGTGAAAGTAATTACATTTCCAATTTCAATTATAATTACAAAAAAACACGTAATCAGGAATTGTTTTCCAATTACCTATTCCTCATGGTGGTAGGACTTATGCTCACGCATTGGACTGCCGTGAGGTAAAATAGAGCAAATCTCCTCAATGTAAGGACGCAACTGCAAGAGCTCCAAAGGCTGACATGGAGGCACAGCGGCCCTATTAAAACTTTTTAATGTGGTTTACACCACCAGAGTTCCACTTCGACAGGAATTTCACTGCATCTATACAAAATTAACAAGAGAGAATGTATGATGAAGCCCATAAAATGCAACCACACACAATTGAGTGGTTTACGGACTCATCTCTGAAACCCCAAGGAGTTGGAGCTTGGGTTAGCAGGACCTATTTACAAGCATATTTGAAGACAAAATATGGCCAGATCCGCAGACCTTAATTTAGGGAATAAGCCACATAATAGAGAACGCGCTTAACACTAACTCTAAACTCCAAGACAAGGAACAACTTGATCCAACTAGGCAGCAGGAACATCCTCAGGGGCCACAACACCCAACTACCCCAAGCGCGAAGAGAAGGAGGAGTCCTCTAAACATTTATTAACACAGATTACTCCCCAATATGATTATTTACCTAGAACCCGGGAAAATCCTAATAGTCTTACAGAAAATTGGGCAGCTAGGAGAGTAATGAGGTAAAATAGACCCGGATTGGCCGCGTTGCGCTATATTCACAACTACAAATACAAACTAAAGCCACTAAATACTTGCGACTTGCGGTGGATAATCCCTCAAAACACACCTTCAAGAACGCAAGGGATTAGTTCCTATCCCGGACTTTTACCCCATAGAACACCTTTGGATAGATGTTAAGGAAAACGTGAGAGTTGCTAAGCCTACAAAATTGAAGAATTATGGGGAATTATTGGTAAAATGTTCCACGAAGTTTTTAAAAACGAGAAAGCTAAGCTAACTTCGTCTGTGCCGAAGTTTTTATATCCTTGCAAATGCTAGCTTTAATATTTTCAAAAAATACTCTTTTTCCCATTTTCCGACCGATCGTTCGTATGGGAGCTCTATGATATGGTCATCCGATTTGGCCAAAAATTTGTCAAATTATGTGAAAGCACGTGAAACAAACAAATACAAAATTGCAGGTTGCTACCACTTAAAATAACAAAGTTTTGCTAACTAAGACTGTTTTTCAGACCTATCTTTTGTATGGCAGCTATACCATCTGGCTGTCCGATTTTAATAAAACTTGGCAAAATTATTAATAAGCATTGAAAACCTACGATTACAAAGTTTGGAGACGTTTCCATTGAAAAGGAAACAAATTGTTCAATAAAACTCGATTTTCGATCGATTGTTCCCATAGGAGATGGTCATCCGATCCGGTCGGTTCCGACATATTAGTAGTGTGCAGCAAAAAGAACACTCTGTGCAAAATTTCAGCTTCATAGCTTTAAAACAGAGAGACTAGTTCGCGTAGAAACAGGGAGATAGATGGACAGACGGACGGACAAAGCTCAATCGACTCAGCTCGTCACCCTTATCAAGAATATATATAGTTTATGGGGTCGGAAATGAATATTTCAATGCGTTGCAAACTTCTGGGCAAAATTATAATACCCTTTGCAAGGGTATAAATATTGTAGCATAGGTATTCGCTATAACACTGGAAAAGGAAAGTACTGTAACGACACCTTCGATTTAGTTCGTATCATCTAAAAGCCTAGAAAGCCCAGAGGGGAGACTCTTGATCTTAACTCTAAACTAAAATCTCAGAGAAGGAGCAAATACTACACCGTTTTACGACATTCTCTACCATTTTAAGGAAGCTAATTTCAATTCATTATAGCCAAGCAGAAGATAGAAAGGTACAAAATACGTAATTTCTTGGAGCCCATTTACACAAAACCCCTGAAAAGTTTCAGTGCATGCGTCCTGTGCGATAAATACATATCAATCATATCAGAATTTTTACAATATATTCTGAAGATATGAAACAATTCAAAAACCAACAACATAGACATAGTCAGCAAGCTGATCCTAAAGCTGAGAGACAGGTTTCAATCTACAAAGAGAACTTTTCGCTGAACGTCAGAGAATTGCCAATTTGTAGCACGATTGAGAAAACTTAGATGTGAAATCTGCTGCTGCTGCTGCAAACTTCTTAACAAAATAACCTAGAAGTTCAAATTCCTTTCATCGTCTGCTCAACTTACGCCATTTTTGAGTGCCTCGGGTGCTGTCCATTTGATGGGCAGCTTGCCAACATCGAGATTATAGCATTCCTCTCGCGCCAAACCAAAATCAGATACCTTGGCCACACAATCCTCAGAGATGAGCACATTGCGCGCTGCCAAATCGCGATGTACCACCTTTTTGGCTTCCAGATACTCCATACCAGAGGCAGTGTCACTAAAACAAGAATTACAAGTTAAAAACATCATCAATTGTTTAAAGTAAAGAAGTGGAAAAAAACTTACAAGGCAAAATTAATTTGATCCTTTTTGGTTATATGCTGTCGTCCACGCGAACGCAAGTAATCAACCAGTGATCCTTTGCTCATATACTCCGTAACCAAATACAGATGTTTGCTGGTAAAGACCAGCCCTATAAACTTGACCAGGTTCTCGTGTTCCAGCGTGCTGCAATCAAAGAGGGGAAATTAAAAATAGTTTCAATTTGGCTAATTTCGATTTTGCTTACGTCATGACCGAGGCCTCGGCTAGAAACTTTTGCACAGCTCCCTCATCTTTCAGCATCTTGACGGCCACCCTCTCGTTGCGTAATATGCCCAGCAAGACATCACCAAATTCACCCTTGCCAATACTCTCGCGTAGCTGTAGATCTGCCTCTGGTATCACCCAGCCTTTGTCCACAAAATCTTTGGAGTTGATGCAAAACTCTTGTTTGCCCAGTTTGGGTAAGCATTTGATCAGTTGAGTGCATAGCCCATCCGCGTCTGCTTCATAGTGCTGGAATATGAAAGGAATCAAATTATTAAAGATTCTAAAAGTGTGATTATGGAGCATATATATACCGCCACAAGTTGTCCCAGATTCTCAAAGTATTCCTCATCGTCTATGGTTAGCTTATTTTCCAGATATTTGACACGATAATGCTCCACCTTGGTTTGAAAGCACACACAAAGCGTGTAATCACCGGGAAAATTGGTCGATTCGCGCACCAGGAATAAACCATCCTCGCGTGGTTGCAGCAAGTGTTCCGCCTCGTCACGCGTTATGCTGCCATGGAACCAGCTGAGGATTGGACATGGTATGGGTTATTATTTTGTTGAACTCTTGAAGAAACTTTCCACACTTACGGCATGGCATTTAGCTTGACCTCGCATTTCCTTAACTGCTGAGGCCCCAGGGCTGTGGGTGACAGCGAAACATAGTTCATGGCCGTTGTGGAGCCACTTGACCAGGAGCTGGATGGGGCATTGCCACCGCCATTGATATCAAAACTATGCAAAGATGTGGACATGGCTGTGGTGTTGCAGCTAAGGGGCTGTGCTGTGGCTGCTGCTGCTGCTGCTGCGGCAGAGGAGGAGCTGCTGTTGCTGCCCACCGTGTGTAGCAACATGTTGCTGCCATGCTGGCCACCAACACCACCACCACCACCGCTCAAGGCTAAGCTCTTTGGTGGCAGCGACAATTGGGCCGCGTTCATGGAGGACGACATGAGACTGTTGTTGCTGGAAGCACAATTGGTTAGCAGCTGGAGATGCTGCTGCTGTTGTTGCTGGGTAATGGCGGCCACAGCGGCGGCTGTACCCGTGGCTGGCTGTGCGGAGGAGGAGGCGGCAGCGGCGGCGGCGGCGGCAGCAGCAGCAGCTGCTACTGCTGCTGCTTGTGTGGCTGCTGGCAGTGCCGGCGCTGGGGCAAAGGTGGAGAGTAATTGCTGCTGCTGCTGTTGAACTGTTGTGGTCTGCTGCTGCTGCTGTGTCTGATTGGGGGATTTGGGTGAATGATTGCTGGCGCTGCTGATTAAATTATGACTATTAAGCGCATGCGATGACAAATGCAAGGCGGACGCTGCTCCTGTCGGGGTTTGATGCTAAGGAAAACAGATAAAGATTAGTTCGTTTTGCCAGAGTTGTGACTCCATGTGCCTTACTTACCGCATGATGATGATGATGATGTGGCGGTATACTTGGCGGCACTATATGCGGCTGGGATTGGCTTAACTGTTGCTGATGTAAGAGCACTGCTCCAATGGCTGTTCCCGCTGGTCCAGCATTTGGCTGTGGCGCCGGCCGTTTATTGTGTCTCAGTGGTGCGGTGGGCGGCATTTGATGCCCGGTTGCCTGCAGAAACCATGGATCACCGGCTGTGCTGCCGGCGGCTGTGGCAGCGGCCACCGTTACCGATGGCTGTGAGAAACCGCGATGATGTCCCACGACCGTTGTTTGTCCGTTTTGTGTGGCGGTCGCGTGACTGTTCATAGCACTGATAATTTTTGTATCTAATGCGTTTGCTTTGGCTGTATCCTGGTGGTGGTGCTGGTGGTCGACGTCTTGCTGTTGCTTCTTCAGTTGTCCCTGTTTGATCTCAACTGTAATAAGGGTTTGCTCTTTGCCGGCGGCTGACGACTGTTTCACTTTGGTCGCTGCTTCTTTTGCTAAAGCTTCTTCGTCTGAAATCAGAATGGCACATAAAGTGGCAAAGTGAATATATTGTTTGTTATATTTTGATTTGATAATAATTATTAGCACTATCTAATCTCTGGCACAGACCCAAATTCATTTGGTCATTCGGCATAGATAACTGGGATACAAAGGTTCATTCAATTTGCATTTTATTAGCACAATAAATAATATTTTTATTAATAAACCAAAATCAACATGAACCATTTCTCATTATACCTCTAATTGCATTTCAAGTTCAATTTACTTGCCGCCAAATGTGCTACAAGTTGTTATTGGCTCATAAAGTAGATGCTTATCTGGAGATACTGGAGATAATCCTGTTGGCGGTAACTAAACACCCTGTAGTTTAGCAAACAATATGCAAATGACTTGCTTAGGGTAGGGAACAATTACAACAGGTGAGGCGGCAACCCAGAAGTAGATGACTAATTTTGTATGTCTGCCTGTGCGCTTGTTGTTTATAGCAGGTCAGTTGCCGTTTTGAGAATTTTAATTAAAAGCGTCCATCAGCTGAATCAACCCATTATCTCGCATACCCAGTAGCTTTAAAACGTACAAATTGCGCACTGAAATGGTTTTTGTTATGCATGTCACATACAAATGTTTTACCTTTTTTTGGCAAATTGTATCTGAGTGGGCGTGCCATTTGGCTGGCTTGGTGTGTATTTTGAGCTTAACGTTCATTTGATTAACATGCCATTGAAGTCGTCTGCCTTAGATTGGTCAACAAACAGAGAGAGAGAGAGAGAGATTGTGTAATCAATGTGTGTGGCAAGTTTAGATTGCATGACTTTCGGCTTATCCAATTGTACGCAAATGTTTGATAAGTTTTCGTGTATATTGCAGAAATTTATTCAAGTGGAAAAATAAATGGGTTGTTTGCCTAGAAAATGTATTATTTCAAAGATGCAGCATTCCGCTTGGAAAATATGTGCTGTCTGCCCAACCAAAGGACAGGTACAAATTTAATAGATTGGTTTTTGTTGCTTTCGTGTTTTTTTTTGGGGGGTTTTCAATTAGTGAAACAACAATAACAGCTTAAAGAAGATAATTCCGATTTTTCGCTTTAAAAAAGTTTTAGTTCGAACCTTGGTTCAATCCATGTGCCCTAAAAGTCGCCTTCAACCTAAAAACTATAAGAATCATATGACAGTCGCTTGGTTTTAGGGTCGGAATCGGATCGTAAAACACATGGGAATATTCAATATTTTCAATAATTTACTTTTAAGTTTAATTCCATTTTGTAGTTTTCGTGAAAAAATATTACCAAAGTAATATTTGACTTTTGCGCGACGAAGCACTCCGAAGCAGAAGTGAAAAGGGACGCCAAAGCAGCACCTCGCAAGAGTCCTTTTCAAAAAAAAACCATAGGCGAATGGAGGAGTCCGCACGGAGTCTTTACGGGTTATCTGAGTGAGCATTCTGGGACACCGAAGTCACTTATTTAAGGAGTCCCTTAGACACCCTTTTTTCATGTACATTGAAAAGGCCTTTTTCTCCAGCGGATATGCTCCTTTTGGGGACACTTTTCGGAGCCTCCCTAGGAAGCTCAGCGCACCGTAGAGAGAGTCCTAATGGAGTACCTTTCGGACTCAGCTGTAAGTTTGTGCAAAAGTATGTAACAGCCAGAAGAAAGCATCTCCGACCCCATAAAGAATATATATTTTCTTGATCAGCATCAACAGCCGAGTCGATATAGCCATGTCCATCTGTCTGTCCGTCCGTCTGTCTGTCCGTATGTAAGCACAGATCTCAGAGACGGTAAGAGATAGATTGGCTCCCGCCCCCGCAATTTGGAAAAAACGTCATATCTCCCACAGTTTTAAAGATAGGAGGTTTGAATCTTTTAGACATATTTATGAATCAGGATTGCTTATCAATCCGGCGAAGATCCGATGAACAGCTATGATCAAAAGACTGTTCGCAGCGCAATTGTATTTAAATATGTTTTTTTTTGCCTGATATACCATAACTCCCCTTTAAAAACCAGAGGCTATTATGGGTGGGGACTTTAATAATTAATTCTAAACTCTGTTCTATGTATTTTATTCTACTTTCCTGCCTAGTTTAGGATTCATTCGCACTTAACCAATCATAGGTCGCTATGTATTAGGCCAAACTTCGTATATCTATTATTTTTGTTGAACCAAACCCTAATTTTTAGATCGGAATAGGTTCGGTTACAGCTTTAATTTTTAACGATCAAGAATCGGTTCTTAAAATATTTTCACTTTCACATCGATTTCCAGCCAGACAATTAATCTGAATCAAATTTTGGGCTCGGGTGGCACTTTTGATATGTAAATTGCTAGTTCACAGCATAAGTAGAAGTCTACATTTTTCGCACCCGAGTCTCCCCAAACACTGCAACAAAACGTATCTACTCATGGAATATTTTTAGTTCTAGTTCCAGTTTCGTGTTTCAAGTGTTGTACAAATAATTTTCGACCCAATAAGGACACAATTCCCATACATTTTGTGTTATCTTCTATAAAGCATGGGCTGAAACTAAGTTCAATCAAAAGCCTTCTCCCATAAACTTTCGACCTCAACCAATGTTAAATTTTGTCTCGGCCTCGCGAGTTGAATCTCCCAAAAATTGTTTGGGATCGCAGCCCTGAATTGAATTGAATGGATAATTTAATGCTTAGAATTCTCAACTAGTTTTAACGCTGCCTCTGGAGTGCCTTCCGCTATGCATTCTCAGTCTGTGCAGCCTAATTTTGATTCAATACAAGGTCTCTTGTTTCAAGATATCATTGAAAACCTTTCTTACAAAAATTAAGCTTATCACAGATTAAGTTTCTTATAGAAGCTCTGGCTAAAGCGCTTTTTAAATGGAAATCAATTAAGTCAACTTTTAAGGCCTTAACAATTTGTACTTATTTAACCCATATACTTTTATTTTGTTATAAGAATTAATAGGAGTTGGTTAAAGAATGGATAAGTCTTCAACGAAGTATATTTTGTTATTAGTTCAATGTAAATTGTGGATATTCGAACTTATCGTGATGGTTTTTACGCTCTTTCCCTAAGGAAAACATTGATCAGAACCGAAATTGTACTGAATCTGTATATTTCCAAATCATCGATTCCCAAATTCAATAGCATAATTTTTCACTTACCACTTAAATAAACAACCACACTCACTCAGACAATTTGCCACTAGTACAGCAACAACAACAACAAAAACAGTTTATATTAATTACATTGTTTATGTTCATTTCATTTCTAGCTGAGCTTCACACATTTTACAATTGCTATGTGCCCACTACGAGTAAATTATTAATACAATTTTTCGTTGTTGTTTTTGTTGTTTTTTTTTTCACAATTGTTTTGCAAGACTTGAAGCTTACATCTGCGCCGCTTTGGGTTTGTTTACATGTGGTGCGTGCTAAGCCCAAAAAAAAAATACACAAAACATTTGCAACTTTTGGATCTTGGGCAACCGCACCTGTCGATAGGGCCGATTACCTTGTAAGCAAACTGTATATTTTACATAGAATAAAAGCAGACAGGAAACAGTGTGAAGTTTGACTCTGACTCATAATTTGTCATCCAAAGAAGAGGATAATATCAATATCAGACAGAGTCCACCAAGGTCAAGACTCGGCCCACGTGTTATCATATATATCCATGACTAATCGGGAGTTATTTTTAACGAGTTTGCGTTAAATTTCACATTGAGTGTAGATTATATGGCGTGACTTTAAAGTGTTGGCCGGCAAGCAGGAAGCCGTCGAATCCAATGATGACTGCATGCTATTTTTTTTTTTTTTGGTTGGATTCGGAAAGTCATGTTAAACCAATTTACTTAATAGACCCGAAACTAATCTTTCATTGTTTTTCTTCTTTTTTTTTTTGGTTAACAATTGCAAATGCAATAGCCACGGAAATGGTTTGAGATAATTGGAAGTCATTTTTTTCCGACAAGGTTAAACTTTTTACCTGAAGCGGGAGAGCTGTTGCTTCTCAATCCTTTCACAATTAGAAACAAAATCCCACATCAAAGACTCCCACAATAAATTGGCATTGCCGTGACAAGACTGAACATTTAATATGCAAAAAACGTTTCCGCTTCGTAAACCAAATTTGTTTAGAAAATTTACATAAAATTAGGTAAAATGTTTAAACAGCAATCAGGGAAACACTGATGTGAGAGCACACAAGTTAATAAGAATAAAAACATTTTTTTTTTTTAATTTTTGTAGATATTTTTAAAATAAATACGTCAGCCACTTACATCAGATATTATTATCATGTTTTGTTTATACACTTTCAGCTTCTTCTTCTATGCTTTATATTCACTTTCGTAACAGATTTGCCATTTGTAGATCAAATCTGGTCGAAAAACCAGCTTCAAATCGTTAAACACTTGCGAAAGTGAAAGTGGGAGCATGGGCAAAGCAGAAATCTACGAGTAAATCTATGAATAATTCACCAAGAACGCATGGATCTAAAGTGAATTAATAGACGACTCAAATATTCAAATCAAGGCTGCAAACCTCAAAAATTCTCCAGGAGGTTCGGTCCGGGGGTTCGAACCCATTGTAAAATAAAAGGTTCGGTTGGCGGACCGTTTCTTGGAACCCCTGAACCAAAAGTTCTGGTTCGAACCTTGGTTCGCTTGCACATAAAAGAATAGTTGGTCTTTTGATTTATTAATACGTTGAAAATGAAACATATTTGCATTGTATCCATATCATATCCATCCATATCCTTAATCAGAATGATCATTGTTTTGCTGGTGATTTTCGAATGTATCGTTGAAAAAATTACTTAAATCGGTAAACCGAACCTCATTTTTCAAAAAAGTGGTCCAGTTCGGGTTCAGGTTCGCGGAGTCGAAAATGTAAGCCGCCTGGTTCATGGTCCGGTTCGCGAACCCCAAAAACCCCGAACCGAACCGGTTCTCAAGGGTTCGGTTCCGGACCGGTTTGCAGCCTTGATTCAAATATTTATTATGTCACATTTTGTCGACAAACATGTTAAAATGTGGAACTTTAAAATACCGAACAGATATATGATACATTGAAAAAAGAAATCAATCCGAAACGGGATTGAAAACAGGGTAATCCCGGATACTCTTGATCCAATCCGAGAAAAGATTGATTTGCCTCACACATTAGCCTGTTTTCAATCCCGTATCGAATTGATTTCAGTGTTTTTTTTTTCTGTGTACTCATAATTTTTGGAATTTTGGTCGATACCCTAAGATACAAACTGTCCGGACTGTGGATTCAATTTAGTATCAAACTAATGCTTGGAAATACCGGATTGATGTAGTCTTCTAGTATGATTTGTTGCCCATTTCACATGCAGTTTGTTCTTTGAAGTTGCTATAAATCAATTTATTTGATTCCCCCTCTAAAATAGATAGAGCCGTCGTTTTTTTTGGGCAGCTATATAGCTATATAGAACTGCCTGTGGTCTTGTGGCTGCAATCCTCTGAAATTCCGTGTGTTCCAACACTTAGTAATCTTAGATTCTGTACAGTCTCAAAGGTTCCGTCAACGGTGCTCCGCAGTTTAGGAAACCAAAGTCGATTAGAAACGACTTAAGCTTTCTAAAAACAAATTCCAAAAAATAACATTTTTTTTACCTAAAATCGGACCGGATCAAACAACCCGTAATTCTCATACGATTTGGTCGAAGGCGATTTTTGGAACACAGAGCACAAAAACTATTAATATTGTATAAAGCAAGGACTGAACCAAGGTTCGAACCAAGACCTAATCTTAACTTTACGAACCTTAAGCATTGGTCAATTTTGGTTCGAACCAGTGAACCGGAGATCTGAATATTTTGTATACTCTTGCAGTACAATTTACGGATGTTTGAGACGCATAGAAGGAAGCATTTCAGACCACATAAAGTACAGTAGAGACGCGCAAAAGTTAAGTATACGAAAAAGTTAACCACATTTCCGTCACCATTCAGTGCATATTTGATTGTGCCCGCAATAATGTCAGCAGTACGTAAACAAAAGAGGTTATCGCTTGCCGAAAAATGTTTAATATTAAGAAAACTAGAAAAAGGCCATCGATTTTGGTGTTTGGTAGAAGTTTTGAAAAGTTAAAACAAACTACTTAACTTTAGCGAGTCTCTACTGTATATATATATATTTGATCACCACGAATATAGCTGAGTCGATATACACATATAGCTGTCATAGGAACGATCTGCCGAAAACTAGTTCTAGTGAAAAAGAAAAAAGAAAAAAAAAGTATTTACTAGTTTTCTAAGCTTCTCCATGATTCTGCCAAGTTTGGTCTAAATCGCACATCTATATAGGATAGCTAATATAGAAAAGTAGGGTTAAAAAAATAGTCTTAGTAAGGAAAGCTTTTTGGTTTTCAACGTGAACCTCTTTAAAATTGGCATATATTTATTTTAGAAGCTTTTACACATTTCTTCAGAGTCTTGTCAAAATCGGATGACTATAGGCTAAAGTTGCCTTAGGAATGATCGGCCGAAAAACTAGTTCTAGTGAGAAAAACCTATTTGGTTTTCAAAGAAAACGCCTCCAAACTTTGTATTTGCTAAGTTTGCTATGGTTTCCCATGATTCCAAAAAGTTTGGTCGAAATCGGACATCTGTATAGAATAGCTGTTATAGAAAAGTATAGTCAGAAAAGTTATCTTAGTAAGAAAAATTCTTCAAATTATTTCAAGTTGAATATTTCTTTCAAATTTAAATCTGATTTCTTTAAAGCAAACATAAAAAAAAACAATCTCAAAGATTTATTCACTGAAATTATAAAATGCCTCACAAAATTCTATTGTTAGACTTGTCATTAAAATCAATAAAAAATTAAAATGAACGATAATGATCTGCCGGACGTAAATAAAGGAAACAAACAAAATTAAAAAAAAAAAAAGGTTTCACACAAAATGTCAAACACGAGACCACAACCCATCATAAAATGGAATGATTCATTGGCAATTCTTTTACCATATATGTGCACATGCATATACTTTTGTAATGCACTGTAGCATCGTTGTTTATTGTGGGTGTTGAGTCGTCAAATGCGCAGTACACTGACTTGAGTACATATTGATGAGGTAATACTTGCTCACACCTTCCAATATACAAAGTAAGCAAGCGAACCAAACTATTTAAATTTAAAACAAATGCACACTTACTTACTCATCCAACACAATTCCCCACCAACTATTTAATCATTGTTTTTAATGAAAGCTCCCAACGAGCTGACTAACCGACAACTCTACCCTTGGGGTGTCTCACGTCACGAACCAACTAAGGAAGAAATAGTATATGATGGAGGAAGCAGAAGAAGAGTTCAACACCTATAGAGGTAACAAGTACGTGAGAATCTTTTGTAATGCTTCCTCATTGTTTTATGGGCTGGGAGGGAAGGGAGAATATGAGGTATGAGGCGCGGAGCAGGCCAAAGTCAGTCAACAGTGTTTTTTTTTTCCGCTCTTCTTCTTCTTCTGCTTGATGTTGTACTTAGTTTCGAGTTGGAAAGTGTAAAATAATGGATGGAAGGAATGGTAACCTTAGTCTGTCAGCAGGAATGACGACAACCAACAAAAAGCCCATGAATGGAGCGAGGAATGAATGGCGTGCCTAAGGCTTTTGGGCTGGTTTTTGGCCAAACATTTGCATATTGCATGTGAAGTGATGTGTGCGAGAGGAGCAGGAAAAACCGCAAACTGACGCGGACAGACAGGAAGAAGGAAGCCAAGTTGGCAGACATAAGGGAAAAACTACATGCGATACTAATTACATGGATAGCTGTGTGTCATGTGGCCAGGCCATAAAATGTTGACCATGAATTGGGGGAAGCAGGAACATATCATGATGATGGGTTCCACCAATTGATCTCAATTTGTAACTGGAACTTCTCAGTTATAGAAATCTAAACAAAAGGAGAAGGGGAAGTGATTTCAACACATATATGACCAGTCTCGTTATACATCTTGGGTAATAAGTATCTAATGCTATTGGCCAACAGTTAAACCCAAAACCCTACCTCAATGTCAGGTGAATGGTTGGCGGCTTGGTAACTTTAGACACACACAGCTGGTGACAATTGGGTACAGGGTTGGGGGGTCATTAATACTAACCAAACCAATCATCAGTGCGTATGATGTGCGGAAGCGAGGTGCTGCTCTCAATCTTCTGGCTGCTGCTCGTCTTTCCCTTCCTTAGCGATTGGTCTTTGGTGTGGCTGGTGATTAGCTCAGACTTTGGTTTGGCTGCTTGAAATTTGCGCAGAAAGTTCAACAGACACGTATCGATGGGTGGACTCTTACGACCTGTTCCTTCTGCTCCTCCTCCGCCCGTTGATGGTGCATATTTATCACAAAAATAGAATTCCTTACGCTGTTTAGGCGGTGCGTAGGCAGCACTTAGGCTACTGCACAATTGTATGGGTTTACGACGAGCCTTGGCTATTATCTGACCACCACCACCAGCAGCAGCAGCACTGGCACCACAGTGTAAACTGTTTGTATTGGACTCCTTGTGGGTAATACTGCTGGCACTACGTGTCAATCTGGAGGCGGACGTTGTCGTTGCCAAACTCTGTTTACACCAGTAAATGTCCTTGCTGCCGAAATAGTAACGTTTGCGTGTATCCTGGTGCAGGCGATGGCCGTTCGCACGAAGTGGCAAACGTTTGCTGGACTGGCTACTGACACCGCTTGTCTGCGAATTATCGCTCTCGCTGTTGGAGACTGAGTTTAGTATCTGACTCGCTGAACTTGTGGCTGCTCCCACTGTGCCAGTCGCTGATGTTTCTCCAGCGGCGGGCAGGAGATACGAGTTGGATTGGATGAAAACACCATCGCAGGTTATTTTAATTGTTGTCACCATATTCCACGGGCCTGCCCAGCGGCGGCGGCATAGCGTTCGTTTTATAGTTTAATTAATGTTTTTATTGATTTCTAGATATGAGTAGATTTTTTGATGGCGCAAAGAAAGGTTGAATCTAGGTTAATATGCCCAACCGAACAATGTACTGCAAATTGTTTAGATTGGTAATAATACTAATTAAAGTTGTTGGTTTTTCTTTAAGCTCTTCTCACAACAAAAGAAAGAAGAGTGCATAGAAATCAATAGAGAACCCAGGCTCGCAGACAATAAAGGCAATACAAATAATGGAACAACTGCAAAAAGTTAATTGTAAGTTGGAAATTTCTATAGAGAAAATGTAAGCGAAGCAGAAATAAAAGGCAACAAAAATTGACTTGATTCCAAGTAACTTGTGCCCCATATTTGTCATTTACTCCAGAGCACAGTGGTCTGAGTTGGGCCAAAATAAAAGATATTTACGCCTGTTCCCGTTTTCGATTTCGATCAAATTATGTGAAATCGGAATTGGAAACTCTTCCCTTTTCCAAAAGCCGATTGTTTGACTCGGCTTTTATTTTATAATTTCAAATCCTCTCCAAAGAACAGTTTTGATGGCTGACAGCTTTAACGGATTTCTCTAATCAATTCTTGAACCCTCGACCTCGACCTGATTAGAGCTACATTCTCTACTATGATTTTGTCTTTAACTCTCGCGAGCGTTTGATAGTCGTACACCCAGAAAAAAGTAGTACGAATAATATAAGCACGAACGCTCTTGAAAAAAAACTTATTCGTTCTTGAATTTTCAAGAACTTCGGTCTTGAAATCGAGCTAAATTCGTTCTCAGCTTGGTGCTTTAAGGCGAGGGGAGTGAGGTACAGAAACTGAGAGCTCTCCTCTCAAGCACATTTGAGGGAATAGCGTTGAGTCTGCTCTTACAGTTTTGTATTTTATGTGAGAGGGGTGTGGGGAAGTTATCGAGCGAAAAGAGCGTAATGGATTTTTGCACTCATGTTGCTTTGGAATTCCCAACCAGTTATGGCATTGCTGGCATGGAGAGACCTCTGTTCAACTGATAGTTGACAGACAAAGACTGATGCTGTTTTGAAGTGTGTATTCCTCAAGCCGGCTAAAACTTGCATCATGGCTTAATAATTAATTTTCCATGAAATAAATTTTTAACAAATTGGAAAAAATCAACTGATTGTAAATTGTTGTATTAGAATTTGATTCAAACTCTGTACAAAAACTAGTAGTTCTTTTACTTTTTGTACTCTGTACCTAAGGTACCAGCATTTCCATAAAGTATATGGTATTCTCGATCAGATTAAACAGCCGAGCATACACTTTCGCTGAGTATATTAAAGTCGGGGGTGACAAAGTTAAATTGTTAAAGTTATTGAAGAAATTAATGAGATCCTGATTCTTAATCGCGAGTTAAAATCTGTATATAAACTGCAAAATTAAAATTATTTCAAAAGACGTAATTTTTCAATGAAAGTCATGTTACAGTTCTCTGCTATGTGTCAGATAAACTAAGATTTTGCTCTGTTATTTGTAGGTTCATGTGACAGATAGCTCTATGTAGTAGATGTGAAAAAGCGGCCCTTAATGTTTTGCTGCTTATTTAGTAGAAGATTGAGGTAAGGTGGCTTCCCATTTGTTTGAATTTAGATGTAAGAAGGTTTTATCTGCAACTTTAAATTTTTCATTATTGGACTAAATGGAAGCGATTCCAACCAATGTGCAGAGGCTCGACGAAGCAGATAATAACTGTATGACTAACTAAAGCGGCTTAGGGGAGGGGCTAGTTTTTTTTTAACAAATTAACCGTAGAAGAGATTCGCTACCTGCCAACTCAACAAATGCCGTCAAAAGTAAAGCTCTTTTTCTGGGCATTTTTTGTTGGTGATTTTTTTTTTTGTGGGTTGGGAAAACACGCCGCCGCTTGTTGCTTGAATTGTATTGAATTTTACTGGAATTGTGGGTACATATTGTGCAAATAATTTGGGCGTGGGAATGCAGTACCAGAGCTTATAGTCATTGTTTTTCGTTTTCTTTCTTTTTCTTTACTGTTACAATTTTATTCAAGGCATTTGAGAAAGTACGTGAGATGTGAGTGAAATGCTTTTGGCAGGGAGTGTAGTACGATGCTACATAGACATCTTCAAATTGTTGCATAGTTAAACGGAGAAAGAGTGCCTGCCTACAGATGCTGTATATGGGGAATAATATTGTATGATAATTGTGTAGTTTTTTTTACATTGATTCATCAAGGGAGATTGAACAAAGATTGCGATGAGAAATGAATTAAAAAGATTTGGATGAAAGCATCAAAAAGCCACTACAGTTCCTTAATGCATGCCACTGGAAGTTTCTTTCGAACCATGTCGTCTGCACCAAACATGCACAAAAAGTAGGCTTAAACTTTGGAATGGAACTCCCCATTGGCTGAAAGGAGAAATAGCATACTCCTATGCTGAGTTTAAAATGAATGACAAAGATCTATGCTCACTTCATAAGAAAAGTGTTAGAGCCAGTTGAGAATTTCAAGAACAGATTGGTTAAAAATACTTCGCATTATATAATGCACTCTTTTTGAAGCTTGCATTGTATGTCTATGGTATACTCAAATCAGTATGTTTGAATTAATCCATTTTTCGACTGGCAGAGTTCGAGAAACTTGTGCCCACCTCTGATTTAAAGTATGGCAATGATGTTTTGTGATAGTTTTTTAGGTTGGATACCTGTAATTTGAGGCTTAAAATTTCTATTAAAAGTACGAAACTTACTTTATTCCAGGGATGCAAACCGGTTCTGAACCGAACCGGTTTTGAACCGAACCAAACCGCTTATTCCAGCCGGTGAACCGAACCGCAAACCGAACCGGCTTCCTTTCAGAAATGCTGAACCGAACCGAAAACCACAAATAAAAACGGTTCGGTTCGGTTCAGTTCTCTGACTGAAATCATGCCTAAAATCAACTAAGGTCATGACGTAGTAGGACATGTCAGAGTAAAATCCATGGCTAAAATTCATAAAAATTATGTCATGAATTCAGGACCAGCCCTTTCATTTCTGATCTGATTCAGCTATGATTCAGTTCTGAGCCTAACTTAAGGGATATGATAAATAGAATAATTAAGATGCATAGTACGTATTCTTTTCTAGAAAACATTCTCAATTTTCGAGAGTATTCATCTAGGAACTTATAGACGACTCCTGGAAATCCGACATAATAAGCATTGGACATTCTTCTAAGGATTTTAAAAATATTTAAATGGATTATAAGAAATAAATTTCAAAAGTGTTCGACAAGTCACATTACTACAACAATCATAATATTTCATAATGTGCCTTTGTGAACCACTGAACCGAACCGAAACCGCGGTTCAGCTAGCTCCAAAAACCATGTAATGAACCGAACCGGCGGTTCAGAAACTATATGAACCACTGAACCGAACCAGTCCTTATTTTCGATTGGTTTGCATCCCTGCTTTATTCTTCAACGTTTGCTCATACTTTAATAATTTAACGGTTGTAGAGAGTTTTCTACTTAATTTAACTTGAAATTTTGAATACAACAGTATAAATTCTTTTCTAATCCATCTTTTCCTTTATTTTTATTTTATTGTGGAATACTTTTTTTTCTAGTTTCGGTTTTAATTGGATTATACCATTTCATTTCAGATAAGATAGCTTCATTTCTAAGTAAAATAATGTTGAAACTGGTTCATTTCACTTAGAAAACAGTTGCGAAAACAAGAAAGACAAAAAAGAAAACCAGCTACTACATATTTTAGCTTGAACTTGATGACTGCTATCAATTGAATGAATGACTACAACAACAACAGGCAACGTCAGTTTTTTTTTCTTTTCACTTTCTACTACATTAGCCCGGAAAAGAACTTCACTGCACACAAATGTCAACCAGTTGAGGGCGCACACAAAATGTGCGTGTTTTAAACAATTAACTATGCAAATGGGCTTCTTGCTCGAATTGGGCACGTGGAAAGTGATAGCTTATCTAGCGAATGACAGACAGTGAGAGACTCACGCCTCACCTCTATACAGTCAGAGACTGGCAAAGACAAAAACCTAATTAACAACAACAATAACAGAAATAGAAATACATACAACCTTTACCAACTCTGTATGACACAACAGGTTTATGTTGGTTTAGTGAAAATCCGAATAAAAAACCCAAAAAAAAAAATAAAAGTCCAGACGCAAAAAGTTAAGTAAAGCCAACGGGGTAATAATCAGAAACAATAAGGCCATAAAGAAAAACATAAACAATGGTGCAATTCGAAATGCGTGAGGTGGTGCGGCGGATATCCTCAGGCTTGGCGGGATGGGGGCGGAGGGGCGGGTAAAGAGAGACAGAGAGAGAGAGAGAGAGAGAGGGGGACGGGGGATCGGCTCGGTTTGATTGCCGGCGGCTTTAACTGTTGCATATATCAGTTTGGCAAAGCGGGCAGTGAAAGTTTTAGTTTTTGTGTGTTTGTTTTTTGTCTTGCCAAAAAATAAGGGTATTTTTATTTACACATAGAGTACAGTACAGATTTTTTGGTTAAAAGAGATGCCAAGATGTGATTAGGCAGTTGGTTTTTTACTTTAACTTCACTAATCCAGAATACTGTAATATATGATAATAAGAGAACATAGCCGTTTCTGAGCCTATGTGTATTGAAGTCGTCAAAACTATCCTACAACATAATTTCCATACTCTAAATCAGCGGTGGGCACATAAATTTAAGTTTGGGAGCAGTCTTACAATAGCAGTTTAAAAGACAAACCTAATTACCCAGGCTCGAGTCAACAAACGAGAAAAATATCACGATCGCGCACACTACACGTATTTTACTCAGACGCCGGGCTCCGACTCACAAAGGATTTGTTGTTTTAACAGGGAAATCAAAACTAAACGATTTTCGTTATCCTTCGGGATGAATATCTTGGGCCATAGCTGTATTTCGGGAATCGAAAATAGGTTGTCGGACGTTATTGCCGAATTTCGATTTGGTTGAATATTGGGGGCCTTAACTCATGTTTGCTGTTGGCTTGTGCGCCTTGGCGCCAGGAAGTGAGACAATTACTTATATGTCTGAGTGACGCCAGTTGCCGAGCAATGGTACCAAGGACATGCCCAACGCTGCTCTAAGTTCTGAGTTCAAATAGATGAAAACTGTAAAAGAACGGATTGAACTGCAAAAGTTTACACCAAGTTCTCAAAGCGATGGAATTGACTTTTAAAGTAGAGTTTGGAATCAGCATACGACAAAGATGTGTTGAATACTTGGAATCGAGACGTATCAGCCCTGAATTCGAGACGATCGGGTCGGTATTGTATTTTCTTTCCAGGTTATTTGTCTAGATCAGGGTTTTTTTAGGAAGAGCCATGCCAAAAAGTGAGTGTATTGCAGAGCGTAAATAGAACGACGCAAACTAGCTCTGACCTGTCCTCATTGACAGAGCGATGTTTGATCGCTTGGGGCAAGCACTCGATAGCAATATGTGCTCGGACCAGGTCTAGATAAGTAATTTGCGTCAACAATTTGCTGTTTTTTACGACTTGGGGAAGAATCTTCAATCTGCTTTCTATATTTCGGACTGACTCATTGGAAAGGCTTTTATTAAGGTGTTTTTCTTTGTATTTCGATTGGTCGATAAATCGAAAAAAATTGCAAAGAATCTTCAATCTGCTATCGGAATTTCAGACTGACTCATTGAATAGTCTTTTATTGAGGTGCTTTTTTTTTGTGTTTCGATTGTTCGATAAATCGGAAAAGCTGCAATATGTCTACTGAATAGACTTTTATTGAGGGGCTTTTTTTTTGTGTTTCGATTGATTGATAAAACGGAGAATGAAACGGACTATTTTTATTCGTTTTGTCGACTATAGCGCCTATTAATAATAGAGAATTATAATGATCCTTTTAAAATGGTGTAATAGATGGTTAACGAAGTCGGTCTAGAAAATTGTGCGTGTACAAAGGATCTACAACACAGCAACCGAGCAGAATTGCTTCGGAAACCCCGAATCTATGTGAACTCGCGTTAATTGCGATAACAGATAAACTAGTACAATGCAGAGAACTAGGAGAATCAGATGAAGATTTAAGGAAGAGAACTCAAGAATTTAAAGGACAGCAATCACAAATTTACCGAGGTTGTCCTACTTAAAGAGAAAGAATTTGTAAATTTTTCAAATATTTGGAAATTTTCCGCCTGACATTTACTTTGACTGGATTTACACGGTGATGAAAACTTCATGCATTGACACCGCAACACAACTTTTCTACACACAAATGTTTTTTTTTGTTTTTTTTTTCAAAAGTTTCATCAAGTTTGCTCCACCGTGTAAGTCCCATCTTAGAGTATCTCAAGTTTGGCTTGTTTTAACTCCATTTTTTTCTATTACCCATTAATTAATAATTGAAGTTTTTACAATTATTTTAACATGCCTGACACGCACAACAACAAAATGAAGAGACGGCCAAAGTCGGTTGGTGGAAAAATGAAATGCGCGGATGGGCAATAGGAAAATGAAATGCGCCATTGGTTTTGCAATGAGAGAAGCGCTCACTGGAAGGTGGAGGTGGCAAGGTAAGTAGCGGGGGGTGGGGGGGGGCCAAACGTCTTCAACTTGTGCAGTGAATGGCAAATTGAATAAGTGGCTGGAAAATATATACAAAAAACACATACAAAATCGTTTCACGCGTCTGCAATTGAAGAGCTTAGGTTTTTTGTTTCTTCAAGCAATTTCGGACGCGTTTTGTCCACTTTCACTCGGCCGCCGGTCGTCGCGAGCTGCTCTCAGGATGAAGTTTTTTTTTTTTTTTTATGGATTACTGGCGAATTTTGCACGCCACGAAGTCGCAAAGAAAACTAGTTACAGTTTAAGGCCCAGAGTGGCCGATGACTAATGCGCTGGAAAATTGAAAATGGGTTTTCGCCATTCGAGACGCAAGAAAAAAAAAAAACAAAACGTCTAAACTGCAGCCTACGCTGTAGACTTTGTCTCGATTGTCTGCACGTCGCCAAAATTAGCGTGCAAATCAATTGTAAAACCGAAATGAAAAAAAAAAAAACACAAAAAAAAAAACCATCTGATTCATGCAATTTGAAATTAGTTGGCTTTAAATGTGCAGTTATAGCTGAGGCTGGGAGGTAAGCAAAGCATTAAAGAAGAGAAACAACTAAAACGGAAGAGATCTAAAAGATAGTTTCGACTTCATCCAGATTGCAATCGAACAAAGTGGGGAGAAAACAATTGAGTTGTTTATGGAAATTCAGTTAGATTGGCAGATCTTTGGCAAAGATGTGGCGATTAGAAAGCTTTTTGGACAAGTGCGAGGGTCGTTTTTGAAGTTAGATCCATTTTTATCTTAAGGGTTTGTAAGAAACTAGAGTTTTAATAATAGCACTAGCTTTTAAACGTAATTTTAATATGATTAGCCTCTCTCAAGACCACCAAATATCAGAAATCTTGGTCAAAATCCATTAACGATGGGCGAGTACTTGTTTGGAGGCCTGCAGATGCCACACACTCATAAGAGTTTTTCAGTTCTTGTAAAAAATCGAGTTTAAAGCACCTCAAATTTAGAGAGCAAAGTGCTAAAAACCTACACCATTCCGAACTGGTAACTAGCTTGGACCATCTATTCTGTCAAATATGTTCGGAAAAAGGAGCATTACCGTAGAATGTGCATCTTAGTGTTCTATTTATATAAAAAGATACCTCACTGGGAACTTATTAGAGTGGTTTAAGAGCTGTTGAATCCACCTCCACCCGAATATTCATATTTTGAAGAATCTTGGAAAAGAACCTACAGAACCAAATCTACATACAGGAATGGTGTATTGATTATAAAGCAATTTTTGTTACCCCGATAAGGTCAAAGATCATAAAAGTCCCACGATATACGCTAAACTTTGCATGCTAAAGTTGGGAAGCAGGCAAAGCTGCGCCAAAATAGGTATCAAAACATCGTATTACTTTAAGAGACATAAATATTATTACTCAGAAACTAACAGGTGGTAAGAATTCCCTTTGAGAGAGAACGAAGTACTTAGAATCCACGCCCAAAAAGTAAGCTTTATCACTTTATTTAAAATATACATTGGTAATCGACAAAATTTCAGAAATAACTTTCGTCAACTCTGAACGCGGAAACAAGTATCTAAAAAAAAAACCAACGTTATTATGGATAATGTATTTATTTTCCATTTCAAAACAAGGCCATAACCCAAGGATCCGGTTTGGTTCTGGTTTTTTGGGTTCGTCGAACCGAACCACGAACCAAAGCTTTCAAATATTAAACCTTCCAAACCTAGTCCCGAACCGAAGCATCTGATTACAAGAAAACGGTTCGGTTCAAAGAATCGTATAAGTCAACTTCATAAGAAGTTTGATCAAAATTACAGGAAATAAAGCATTTCTCAAGTTGAAATGAATGAGTGAAGGCAAGAAGGTGAGTTTACTTTCCTAAAATTTAAAGGCTATGAGCATTTGGAAGACTTTTTAGGAGGACCTATGAATAATAATAATAATAAGGAATGTGGTCTATTCGATAGCCGGTTCACGATTAGCAAAGCTTGATAAACTGAACGCGTTCTCCTTAGTCTTAGCTCTGCACCGAAATAGAAAAAACCTTAGGTTCCCTAAGTTTAGAAATCGGTTCACGAACCAACCCTTACACTTTATAGCTGGTTCACGTTTTACAAAGCTTGGTTAACTAGACGCGTTCTCCCAAACATAAAGTACTCTAAATTTGAGACCGAAGATAGAGGCAAACTTCTGTTTACCATCTTAGCTTTTTCGAACCCTGACCGAACATGACAAATAATTTAAAATGTTAATAATAATACTTTAATACAATATTGTAACAATATAACAATAAAAATTATAGATATCAGCATGTCCTTAATATTGCTGAGCCGAACCAAAAGTTAAGGTTTAACAGTTTTATAACTTTTATTTTGGTTTAAGGTTTGGTTCAGGTATAATAAAAAGTCTGATGTTCAGAATTATAACCGATTTGCAGCCCCGATTGAAACTCCCCTGAATTTAAGAGTCTTGCAGGTTTGTTCAGGCTGTCTAAAATCAATTACTCATATTCCCAGAGGTCTACATATCCTATGATACATATGTGTAATTAGTTCTAAGTAGGTAGGTAGTTCCGGCTGACCCCAGATTGGGTCACACATAGACCTTAAGGTCCTTAATGAGAACGTGTGATTATTTGATTATTCTAAGTATATACAGTTCTAATATTTCTAAGAAATAAATAAATTAAAATACCAATAGTAATTGCTTTACATTTAACAGGGCTGGTTTTTGTATCTGAAATAAGAATTTTCAGTTTGGATCAAGTTTTTGTTGTACAAATTCTAGTACTAAGGATTCAAAGAAGAAGAAGCACCACTGACGACTTGCAAAACTACGAACTTATTTTCACTTTATAAATTTTCTTATATTTTTCAAACCTCAGCAGTAATACTAAAAGATCGTACAAAATATTTAAATATTCAGAATTTATGTAAACCAATATTGGCTTCCCCTTTAAAACAACACCAAGCTTAATCAACAGATTTTATTTTTTTGAAAAATCATCATCTCAAGTTTCGGTAAAAGTTTGACACATTAATAAGCTAATTTCCAACCAGCTTAAGTCAAAACCCCATAATTAGGCATTCAAACTAAGGTCATTGCGCCATCAAAAAAATCTTACAAAATCTTTGTAAAACCAAAAGTTCAGGGTTTTTTCTGCTTTACAGGAAGCTCTTTATCATTATCACCAACATCATCATTCGCTTTCGTTTCGCGACTTGTCAGCTTTTACATGTTAATTTTGGTCTTAATTTCCATAAATCACTTCCTTCAGGCGCACAAAAGCCAAACAAAACGTGCCAAAAAAAAAAATAACACAAGATAAACAATAAATTCGCGTATGTATTATTATTTTGTTTATTTTTTGTATTTTTCTGCCTTTATGATTGCACAATCAGCTTGATTTTTTTTTTTTTAATTTTTATTGTTGCATTTGTTTGGCCAATTAATTTCCTAATGCATTAACATGCACATTTTTTTTTAAGTATGCATATTGGCTAAAACTTAATTGTTATTAGTTGGTTTATGGCAATTGCAATTGCATACTCGACGACGGAATGTTGCACATGCGCGCGCGCGTCGGCAAAAGCTTTTTTATGACCGTGCGCCTTGCCTGCAAGTTTCAAACTGAAACTTGAAGCAGCTCTGCCGATAAACCCAAGTGGGAAATTTGGCGAGGGAGAGAATGTCGAGCCAATGCGAGAGATAAAGAGAGAGTGAGTCAGTCAAGCTTTAGTTGGAGCCGGCTTTTCTCGCATGCGATATTTGTAAACTCGGCTGCAGTTTTGGCCGACTCAAAAGCTCCCTCACACAGTCGTCGCCTCTTTTGGCCGCATTTGGACAGGCCAAAACATTAATTGCCAAAGCATAATTAGCATCAACAAACAAAATGTTGCTCAATTCATTTTGGCCAAAGTGGCTTTAATGTGGTTTGACCAAATTTGATGGCATTGCTTTGGTTTTTGCACTGGTAAATGGTATTCAATTTGTGTGCGACTTCTTGATATGTGATCAGATGTTTTCTTTTGGATTTGATATTTACTTAAAGCATGAAAAAATTTATATACACTTCTAAGTTCTTTGACAGAGGTTGGTTAGTCTTGCCAATTTCTAAAATTTCAGATAGACAGCTTTAAAAGTGAGGAACAGGCTCAATCGTCTCAGCTCATCATGCTGTTCCAGAATATTTTTTACACTTTATATGGTCAGAGATGATATCTTCTATGTGCTGCACACTTCTGGGCAAAATTTAATTACCCTTTTCAAGAGTATTAAAAAGGGAGGTAACATATTTGGTCGAATGAAGACGTCGGTGATATGTTGAGGAAATCGAATATTTCAAAAAGATTTTCGATCTTCCACTGTTGCATTCCAAAATTAGAAGCCTGGCTTATTTTCAACAAATCATTAATAGCTAACTAGCAGACACGAATGGATTAAGGTAACGAAAACCAAACAGCTGTGGAATATTTACAAAAAAATTTTCAGAATTTAGGACCTTTTTCTAATGTACTAACTTACTAACCTACAAATAACATTTCAAAATCTAAGCTTATCTGACACCTAGCAGCAATTTAAAAGATAAGAAATCGGTCCTTACTCTGTTATATGTTAGTTTCATAGCCTCTTTTCACTGGGCATTATTTCTATCATTTTCATTTATGGAAAATTTTGTCGTTTTCATTGACAAAACATCATTTTGTTGACATTCACAACGATACGTGGACAAAAACAGCCGATGCTTTGATTTTGTTGATTAATATTCGGCTGAAGGTTTTGTAATTGTGTAGAAGGTTGTATTAAAATGAATACTGCTTTGATATGCCTTATTAATGATTAAGCTAGGTCATGAAGACGACTTAATGCTGACAGAAGAACTAATAATACCACGGAAGTCACCCTCCGCGTGGACATTTGTAAGTACATAGTAAAAAATACAAAAATTACATAGATTTGGTAAAACATATTATATATTCCAGAAAAGATATGGACTGTTTTGGGAGCGTGTTGTACCCGAGAACACTAAGGAGGTTTTATAAAGAAAGCTTACGTCTTGAGAGGAGTCATTTTGAAGTGCTTGGAAGTCATCTGCATTGTATGGCAGAGAAAGACACCAACTTCAGAAAGCTATTCCGCTGGACAATCGCATTTGAAGCTGCCACAACAGCTTCCTAGAAGATTGATGGCAGTTGCAATGATGACGGTTCATCATCCAGTGGATCTTTTTCCAGACTCTTGCGGCATTGAGTTTTCGTTTTTCTGATGACACTAAAGGCACTGATAGAATGTCGAAAAAAATATCAAATCCATTCGGGGCGAATTTCATCATTTATAAGAAATGACACGAAATGAAAGGAAATGAAAATGGAGAAACGTATGGCAGAATTGACATAATTTCCTTCATTTCTTGTCATTTCATGAAATGATGATTCATTTCTTTAGTGGAAATAGGTTATAAGTGACAGGGAGTACTATGTGGAAGATATGAAATCGGCCCTTGGACCCATATATCTCGAATCAGTCTCAAATTAAGTATATTGAGAGATTAAAATCGTACGTAAAATACTAATTTTGTACCTAAATCTCGTAATTTTGAACTCTTTATATAAATTATTGACTTTGCAGCCCCACTTAGCCAAACCAAGCTTCTCTTAATCTCTTCCCTTATTCTTCTTTCCCTTGAAGATTCGGCTAATAGTAAGCAAATCTCAAAAACCTCTCAAATTATGCAAATAGTTCGGACCAAAGGATTCTTTGTACTTCTTAGGTTCGGTGTGCAAACTGGTTTCTTAACTCATCGAATGTAAGGCTTTAATTTAAACCACGAAACAACAAATAAGGTAGGGCAAAGTACTGAGCTTTTGCGCAAAAAAACTCACGCTTTAATAGTACGCGAAACACTGAACGTTTTAAGTTCTTTGCGCATACTGCAAGATACCTACCCTAATTGTTTTATAATGACCTGATCCTTGATTCATCATTGAAGATTTTTGAAAAGCTCATTCTTGTAGGAAAGAGCTATAGGCACCAAAATGGGACATAGGGACAAATTCAAATTTTGGACAACTGTCACTCGACTGTAACCCGACAGATTTCTTTCGCCTAAGAGGTAGTTAGAAAACTTGAACGATTTATGTATAGTTGAGTTTTCTTATATAATTTCCTAAATTTACTGATATTTTTGAATGAAACCGATTCCATTGACAGTTTCAGGTTTGAACCGATCCTTGTTTGGTTTGCGAGCATGAATAAGCGGCTCGACGTGGTTTGGTTTGGTAAGGTTTAGAAACGGTTTGCATCCCTGATTTTTAAAAGCCAACAGGAAGCATCTCCGACCATATAAACCAAATATATTGATCATCTTTGGAATAGAGAATCGAATATACATATCAGATCAGAACATTTGAGTCGATATAACCAAGTTCCTTTTGTCCGTTTGTCTGTCTATATGAAGAAATAGATCTCAGAGAAGGTAAGAGACAGAAATTTGAAATCTGTTTCTTATACTTGCAGGCAAATAACTTTAAAGAAAATAAACTTTATATCAAGTTATTTTTGTCGCAGTTTTATAGACCGAAAGTTCGTTCCTTCTAGACATATTTAATAATCAAAAATATTTCTCTATATGCCAAAGGAATGGTAAATATCAAAGTCGAGTTATGAGCAAAATAAGGTTTTTGCTTACAGTGGCAACTATAGCATCATGATACATACTGAGCATTCATTTTCCTTGGTACAGAGTATATTACAGTCGGCTTTCTTACTTGTTTAAATTAAATAAATTGCTTCTTTTCAAACTCATTTCAATAAACAGGCAGATAACTTTGGAACTTCAAATTAACTTTTGCTTTTAACCGTACAAATAAAATAATAAATAATTCATTTGGCTGTGTAAGTGTCTACAAGTGTACTTCACCTCTCTCTCTATATATATTGGCAATTTCGCGTTTTTATGATCCGATTGTTTGTCATGGCGCCTTGTTAATTGATTCCCTACTTGAATTTACTTTGTGTCTTTGTTTTAGCCTTTTCAAATTTCCATGCAATTGAATTGCTGGTAAATTGTTGTTAGTGCTATTTTTTTTTTTTTTTTTTTTTTTTTGCATATTTGAAGTGCTACTCAATTAGCAAGCTTCAGTTGCAGTTAACAATCCAATGTAAATAGAGAAATTGAAGCCAACATTTTTTATGCACCCAAATGCCAAGCGGAATTTGTAATGGAATTTTTAAACAGCTTCAAAAATGGCAAAAATGAAACACAAGTGGAACAGCAAATAGAGGGGAAGAAAGCTAAAAATAAACCCCAGGCGAGTAAAATGTGTGCAAAATAAAATAAACAAACAAACAAACAAAAGATGAGAGACCTGACAGGAATATGTGCAGCGAAATATACAAGAATTTGTTTCCATATCATTTCTGGTTCTGTACGATAAGAGCAGGTGCTGTAATAAGCCTCGCATACTCCACAACAGTCGACGGATTAACTGCATATTGTCATGGTAGTCTCATGCAGACAAGATAAGAGCGAAACAACCAGCCAATATTCACAAATAAGCCATAATTTGTTGCTTGGCACCAGCACTTGAACAGTGGTATGAGAGATATTTATTAAATAAGTTTAAAGAATTCCAAGCCGCATTTTTTTTTAATTTACATATTGTCACGTTTTTATCTCGCTTTCTCCAAGTTCGAGCCCATCGGATATTGCATACAAAAAATCTCAATTAGCACCATGCTTCAACCCATAAGTCTCGCCACACTGTTGTTTGTGGGCATGCAAAAATGTAATTAGCGCAAGTGAAACTGGCAAAGATAATGAAATTATGGCAAGCATAATGAAAACGAAATGAGAGCACCATACACAGACTCGGATGCCAACTATAACGTCAAGTGCCATCCGTTTACTCATTTAACACACTCACTGACTGAACCAAATGCAAAAAGTTCACGCAATACTGACCTCACACAGATACACACACACACAAACACACATACACAAACAAAAACACGAAGTGGCGTACAACGCCCACTAAGTTACGCATGGGCGTAGCAAATGTTTATGTACAGGACTCTCTGAAGGGCTGATTAATACAAAAGAAAACTGCCAAAGGAAAATATTATTGCTTAGTGTTAACTACAGGCTAAGTATGTTCAAATAGAGGTAAACAGAAAGAAAATCAGAGTTAACTGCTCAATTACATACAAGGATAAGTTAGTAGTGCGAAGATTCACAGATAAGATGATCAAGTTACACACCATTTTGAAAAAAAACATTGAGCTTAATTTGTCTTAAATTGAAAATTAACCCGATTGTTATAATTGTGTTATAAATTTTTACTAAGTAGGACAGGAGAACTTAAAGAATTCTACAACAGAACTACAATAACCTTGAGGGCCCAAGACTCCAACTTAAACCATAAAGTGCCAAATAACAAGGCAGCAAACCTCTGAAATTCTGGAGAAGGTTCGGTTCGGGAGTTTGAGACCGTTAGAAGATCTAAGGATCAGTTCTCAGAACGGTTTCTTTACTTATCAACCCGAAAGTTTTGTTTCGAAGCTTGGTTCACGAAATCTAAGATAAAAATGTCATATATTTTTGACGAAAAGGAAGGGTCCAGCTGAAGAAGCTATTAAAACATATACCCGAATTGACCTTATTCATAGATATAATTCAAAATCTGCTCAACTATTGTAGCCTAATCTTAAATACACAACTTGACATTTGCTTTAATTGTTTTCAAAATCATAAAGTGGCGATTTTGTATATGGATTTGATGGAAACTATGTAAAATGATTCGGCCCATGCACATCACAGCATCGACTTAAGTCTAAATTGAACATGTTTTTCGATATATGAACGAAATCTAGATATATTATATTTAGGACCGTTTTCTAATCTACTACATAGAGCTATCTGTCACATAAACCTACAAATAACAGAGCAAAATCTAAGCTTATATGACACATTCCAGCTATTTAGAAGTTGAGAAATCGGCCCTTAACCTATTACTTGGGATTCTATTAAAGTTGAGTAAAACGTTTTATGGACAAGATTGATGATGATGTTGAAATAGGATGTTCTGAGACCACTTTAGGCAGTGCTTTTTACCACACTTAGGTCTAAGATATTAAAGCTAACTCTAACTAACTAACAAAGTGTTTTCTTGGTTCCACGAAACTGAAAAATCTAGACCCTTAAACAACCAATTAACAAGTGTTTCTGTAACCAGAAATGTTGCTTTTGACACATCAATCACCAAAAATCTATTACATTTGTTAGATTGCGGTGGTAAACGTGAATGATGTGCAATCATGGTGGCTAATTTTCGAGATTGTGTTCGATTGGATTGATGGTGATGTGTCATCGACAGCAAACAGCTGTCAACAATAAACAAACAAGTAATTTTGGGAAGATTAAAACATGGAATCGTCTTTGATTTTTAATAAATGAAATGGCAAAAAGCCTGGTTTCGCAAGCAGCTCGCAAAAATATGCCCAAAGCTTTAAAAGCCTCTGTAGACACTATGGAATAGAAGAATACAAGGATCATTTCGGAATATCCAGTTCATCGTTTGAAGTACTTTTAGCTCATGACTAATTAAAAAGTTTATGCAGTCTCTTTTTGGAGTAGTTGCTACCAAAGCAGTGGCCATGGATGTTGAACTCGGGAACCCTACTTATTTGTAGATGACCATTTCGACATATCCAAAAGCTGGATATAGAATGAAAATCTGTTGAAAGTCAAACAATTGGAGGAAGTTTAGAAAAATATGGCAACGACAGAGACAGAGAAGGTAGCAAGCGTTCCCTCAGACGTCAGGTTTAACAGAAATTTGCATATTGTTCATATCTATAAGGTACTGTATCGTTATTTTCTACAAAATTAATTGACTAAGGGCCGATTACTCTTCCCCTAGTTAGCTGCTATGTGAAAGATAAACTCTCAATTTACTCTGTTATATGATAGTTTAAGTGACAGATAGTGATATTTAGAAGATGTGAAATCGAAAAACAAAACCAAAGCAATGTTCTGGCCATTATTTTATTTTAAACATAGAAAATACAAATTTTTTGTAAAAATTTCAGTTTTTTCTCCAAGCGCATAAATTATTTTTAATTTATCCTCCAATTGGAAAAAATAGCAAAAGGTAACTACTTAATAGACAATTGTGATCTTAATTTGTCACATTTATACTTGATAACATCGTGCTTCTAGAAGTTTTCATCCACAAACTATACAATTATACAACTTATTTCACTTGATAATAACCCCCAAAATTTCGTAAAGTTTGGAGCGAGGAACGTATTTATTGCGAAACGAAAGAGTTAATATTAAAAAGATATTTAACTTGCATTTTCCCTATTTTATACTTAATTTTAAGGGAATTTCTTTTATAAAATCCGGAGAAATATGTCGTAAATTTGTGAAAACTATGGTCTATTAAACAGTCAATTTCGAGATTTTTTTGGGAGATATATTTTTGGATTATTTAAAACATGGGAAAAAAGTGAAATTTGACAGAAAGGTACTAATTTTTCAAAAATAATAGTCCTCTAAAGACTAGCATCAAACATAGCTTACGAACAGGAGGTAGGTACAGGACCTAAAACTGTGAACAAACCTCGCTCAACACTTGTTTATACAAATTTATCTTAAGCCTGAGGAACAGGGGGAAAACGTAGAGTCTAAAAATACACTAGGAGGATTGCTCTCTCTCTCTCTCTCTCTTGTTCAAAAATAGCCTTATTTTTTGTTAACTTAGGTTATTAAGGGCCATCAATCAATCCCTATACGTTAGGAATCAATTTCGGATTTGAGTGGTTTAGCAGCCAAACCTTACCCCAAGTCGAAACTAATTTCAGTTTAAATTGAATGAAGATACAAAATTGAAAAGTATCTATACGTAGCTTCCTCCAGAAAGCTGGCTTGTTCAAAAGATACGGCCTACCTCTGGAGATCATAATAAAAGACGACGTCCGGACGAAGAATCAATTCGGTCTAAGAGCGGCATTAACTTATCCTACCAAGTCAGCTATTTCGATTAGTTCAATAGTGCAATTACCAGAATCTACATTTATTTGTAGCCTAAGCCTTACACCTTGTAGCCCTCGTGGAACACTTCTTTTAGGAGGTTCGGTTTGCGGTTCGCTTGACATGAATGAATAAGCAGTTCGGATCAGTTCAGAAACGGTTCGCATATCTTATTTGAGGAACTTGATTTCTTATTTAATACATTAGAAGTATAAAGATATTCTTAAACATAATTTTCGAAAATTAGTTGTTGTTTTGTACCCCACTAGCTCCACCCATGCCCCCTTACCACGCGTGTTGCAATAAAGAAACAAACAGAGGAGACAGAGTGAGAGAGAGAAGAGAAAGAGTGGGTGGAAGGGTGGTCCAGCCAGCGAGATAGAGAGAGAGAGAGAGAGGTAGCATAAGGTTTTGTGGCGCCGACAGTAGCCGACGATTGCGCCTCTGTGTGACGTCAGCGTACGAATATTTTGCCCACGACGCACATAACATAACCAACTGACCAGCAGCAACAACAATGCACAAACTATTACTACAAACGGAAATCCATAACAAAAACTACGATGCGAATGCGGCGGCGGCTACGCTTCGCTTAGTGCCGTTAATTATGCTAGTTGTTGTCGTTGTTGTTGTTGCTGTTGCTGCTGTTGTAGGTGGCGCTTTAATACGCATTTTGGTCATTCATGGGTCGAGTGTGTGTCTATACATATAGAAATGAGTCGCTGTGTGTATTTCAGCAACAACAACTCAAATTGCGCTACTCCGACTCAGAGTTGTAAAACGTGTTTTTTGTTAAGCGAACACAAAAATGCGTAGTTGTTTTTATTGTTGTTTGGTTTTTGCTTTCATTTTTGACGACGGTTTTGGAGAAACAAGTTGACCTCCGCCAAGATTCGAATTCAAATTATCAATGGGCAGATGCAAAAATAATAAACAAACTTGCCATATTATTATGCAAACAATCTTGGGTCTGATATTGGGGGCCACTTCGTTTATTTGGCTTATCCTTTTCGTCACTTTCACCCTCACACACACACACGAAGCAGACAGCGCGTCGACGCTTAAAAAGGGCGTTGGGCCGAGAGCAAAACTTCCAAAACAACAAAAAAAAAATGCTCATACACCTTGCTGCTGCTTGTACATCGCCTTACCTTGTTCCTGTTCCTAGTTGCTGTTGTTGGCATTCCACGCTGCTGTCGCTGCCTCTGCCTCTGCTGACGTCGCCAGACCTGCTGCTGGCGCATCAAGCAAGCTGAGTTGGACACTGCACGTTTGATTTGAATTATTACCAAATATATTTATAAACATTTGCACAACACAGCACACACACGCCTTCTTTTACACTCCTGCTGTTCCGCTGCTGCTGCTTGTTTTATGGAATTTTCTACATACACACGTCGTCTCGCTCTGCACCCGCACTGATGGCCTTCTTCTGATGCATTCCCGCACTTGCATAGGCATTAATTGAACACAGGCGCGGCCCTTTAAACCATTTTGCAGCCTTTTTTAAATCACAATTCACCTGAGTGACCAAGTTAAGCATTTAATCAAAAAATTCACACGAGAGCAAGAGCAGCCATCTTTACCGATAGTCTTTTGGCCTTTTATCGCAGTCGACTTGCGTATCGTTAGTCGAATCGAGAAGCGATAGGCTTATCACTCGATAGCTGTGGCGGTCACACTGCTCTGCAACCGAACAGCTGATACTAGTGATGAGCAATATTTAAAAGTCGCAGTCGCAGTTAAAACTCTCCAGTTGGAAATTAACATTTAATTTATGGCTCAACAAGACAAGTTTTTTGCATGAAATTAATGCCGGCTAGTAATTTTTGACAAGTACTTTTAAAATAACAAGACATAGGTTTTTTTCGAACTTTGAATGTGATATATATATTCATGGACTCCCGCATATCTAAATATTTCAAGTGTTTATTTCTTTTGAACTAAAATATTTGGATATTCTTTTCTGAAGCAAAAACGCACTTGAATATAATAAAAAAAAATCTATTTTAAAACTCCTTGACGCAGCCAAAGGGTTAGGCTCTAGAAAAATATGGAAAAGGTGCTGGAATTCAATCGGAAATTCGAAATTCTCCCTTTGAATTAAATAGGCTATTTCAAAACCAACTGAAATGGCACAATTTTGGGATTCCTTTATTCAATATCCTTGATATATTGTTGAACATTATTTTTTTGCAATGCAATATCTTGGGCACCAGCGGAGCTAGAGAGAGAAAATAGATCCTTAGCAATAGAACAATTTAACAAATTAATAGATAACAGTAAAAGTTGTATGCCAAGGCATAATTTTCAAACAGATTTTACTTCGGGTAAATGGGTAAGTCGAAGTAGCGTTCATAAATTCAAATTAAGTATTATTGAGATTTAGTCTTGTTTGATATATTTCGCATAATTCGTTCTTAAAAAATAAATCGCAATAACTGGAACTACTTTGTTTATATATAGTCCCACATATATGAACTGTGATTTTTTTAATAAAGTGCGTGACACGAGTTTCAACAGTCACGGCGCCCGAGTCACAGGATTGCCCACAGCTGCTCACCTCTAATATTTACAACAATTTAACAATATAACACGTGAAACGGGCGAAATGCGCAATCTTAAATTGAAATATTGTGAAGAGCTAAGCACTCAGGTAGTGCAGCCCAGACAACTATTGCTTTTGCCGCAGAAAGATACCCAGAGAGATGGCGCTGAGCAAACCTACCTGGTCACGGCTGGCCAAATCTTGGCCGTCGACTCGCAAGAAGAGGCACCCAAAGTCGTCGCTGATCTTCCGGACATCGTCAGTGCTGAGTATCTGCAACTGGACGATGTGATATGTGTGGCCACTGGCGCTGGTGAGGTGTTGAGCATCAATCCCCACACATTGGCCACTAGCGAAGGCACCTACTGTGAAGTGGGCATCGAGAGTATGGCCTGGTCGCCCAACCAGGAGGTGGTGGCCTTTGTAACCAAAACGCACAATGTAGTGGTGATGACCTGCACATATGAGGTGATAGCAGAACAACCGCTAGAAGCTGAATTGGCCAGGGATCAGCAGTTTGTGAATGTGGGCTGGGGCAAAAAGGAAACACAGTTCCATGGCCAAGCCGGCAAGGAAGCAGCGCGACAGGCGAGTGAATTGCAGGCCACAGAGGATAGCCAGGAAGTTAATCAGCAGATAAACATAGCCTGGCGTGGAGACGGAGCTTTATTTGCAGTCTCCTTTGTCTCCAATCAGTTGGGACGCACATTCAAGGTCTATGACTGCGAGGGCAAACTGCAGCACACAGCAGAGAAGTGTAATGGCTTGCAACAGGCTTTGGCCTGGCGTCCCACAGGCAATTGGATAGCAGTGCCCCAAAGATTGCCCAATAAATCCATTATAACTCTCTTCGAGAAGAATGGCCTGCGTCATAGAGACTTCACATTGCCGTTTGATCTGAATGAGGAGACCATTGATCAGCTTGAATGGAGCGAAGACTCGGAAATTTTGGCCATCAGAACCCAGAGGCAAAACGGGCAGCGATGGCAAAGGATATACTTATATACCATGGGCAACTATCACTGGTATCTAAAGCAGGTCTTGGTCTTCGATCAGCACGCGCGTATGGCTTTTCTGCAATGGGACTCGCGATTGGGTTCAGAGCACACATTGCATGTGGTCCTTTCCAATTGCTGTCGTCGCATCTATTGCTGGTTCTTGGCTGTGGATCAAGGCTACGAAGGCAATGGCGTGGTGGGAGTAATCGACGGCAAGCAGTTGCTACTCACCGACCTGTCCAAGGCGGTGATTCCGCCACCCATGTGTCAGCGTGTCTTAGAACTGGATGACTTCATCAATGCCTTCACTTGGTTCGAGTGCTGCCTGTGCATCTACACCAGCAACACGCATTTGCATTTCTATGAGCCAATGGGCCAGCTAAGCCGGTTGCCACCAAAGCCCACTATATTCGCACCCGATAAGCCGCTTTACCATATGCATTTGGCCAATCTTACCTACTTCAATTGTGATTACTTGCTGGCCACGTACACTTTCGGCGCTTACACAAGAGTCATGATGTTCAATAAGGAACTTGACGTGGAGTACGACGAGAACGGAGTATCCACCTATCGAGTGCAGTGTTGCTTGAGGCTTAGTGGCACTGTGAATGCCCTTAGTCTGGGTGCCAATGCCATGGATGAGTTTTATGTGCAGTTCAAGCAAACTGGTCACATATATGAGGTGTCCCGTCAGGATTACAATCTTAAGTTGGAGAAGAGTTATATGCAATTAACACAACCGGCTGATCAACTGGAATGGTTTACCCCCAACAGCTACTCAACTGGTAGGTATATGTAGATTTTGTTTAGGACAAAAGAAATGAATTGTATTCTCTTATGCTCGGCTAGTGGATCTACCTTGAAGCAAGCCGATTATTCGCAGCCATGATACAACCATAAAGGTACGGCTGCGTCAGTGTGAGCTCTGCAAAGTACATTCAAGTTCAGTGCTGCGCGTACTCTTGAAGCTAGATATCATAAGCTTTTGGCAAAAGTACTTATCACACTCATCACGCCTTACCTGTCTTGTTGTATCATGCTCAAAATGCACTTATTAATGAGAAAATCTTAAGATATTTCCAAGGCAAGCCATAACCTAACCCATCTCTCCCAAATTATGCCAATGTTTAAAGCTTAGCTTACTTCGACAAATTTCCAACTATTTTTTCGGCTTCTAACCAGCTAAATTCAATCAGCTGTTAAATCTGTCTAGGTTACGGCGCCACGAAGCATTTAGTTTGTCTGAGAACTGACCCAGCTAAGAGATCAGTAGGAAAATAAATTTATCTTGTCTTAAGAAATTTGAGAATGTGTTGCGAAACGCTCGAAAACTCGAATAAGTTAAGTCCGAAGGTTCATTGAAAAATATTTAACTATCGATTCAGTTCATTACACTGGCTTGAAGCATAATGAAGCATGGTTTCGGTTCGCATTGTGAGGGACTTAAATGCCTCACAAGAGGGTAGGGGAGCTATGGCTCACAAGCCAAGAGCTTTAGCTTACGAACCGAGAGCTATGGCTCTCGAGCCGACAGCTATGGCTCAAGAGCCGACAGCTATGGCTCACGAGCCGAGAGCGGGTTGAGGGTTCACGGCTCCCGAGCAGTGGCTCCCGAGCAGTGGCTCTCGAGCAGAGCCGGTTGATGGCTCACGGCACTCGACGTAGGGCTCTTAGCTCAGAGCCAAGAGCCGAGTGCTATGAGCTGAGAGCAAGACCCGGCTCTCGAGAGCTGCGAGCAAAGAGCAATTGCGAACCCTGTTTGTTAATGCTTGCTATAAACAATAAAATTGGTAAATGGCTTGCATTTTCATCACTAGGTTCATTGGTTTCGAAACAGTTTAAAGAGAACAAAACTAATTCAAAGCCATGTCTCAGAAATTGTTAAGGCTTGGAACTTGAAAGTAACTTTGTAGGCGGATATATTGGTGATAGCATCTTAAATGTAGCTCGAAAATTTGGCCTTCGCCGATTTCTCAGAATACAATAGATAATTTTTATCTTCAGTAATATGCTGATATCTAAATCTCTCGCTCTCTCTTTCTTTCAGGTGGTCTCATCTCCTTGCGCTCGCAGCAATTGTTGTATCTGGATGACCAACGTATTGCCGAGGATGTCACCTCATTTTGTGTGGCTGGCAACTATCTGGCCTATACCCAACTGAACACGCTTCATTTTATAAGCATGTGGAGTCGTCGTCATGTGTCTTCTAGAAATATTGAGCGTGGTGCCAAACTGGTGGCCGTTATTGTGAACAAAGCTAGAGTGGTGTTGCAGTTGCCACGCGGCAATCTGGAAACCATTTGTCCGCGTCTTCTAGCCCTAGATCTGGTGGGTGCTTTGCTACAGATTCGGCGTTACCAGGAGGCCATGGAAATGTTGCGGAAGCAGCGCATTAATCTCAACATCATTTGTGATCACAATGTGCAATTGTTTGTGGACTCCGCCCGTATATTTTTGTGCCAGATTAGGGAGAGTCAATGGCTCTGTCTATTCCTTAGTGAGCTGCAGAACGAGGATTATGCCAAGGGCATGTATTCCAGCAACTATGAGGCTGGCCAGCAGACTTATCCGTCGAACTTTAAAATAGAGAACAAAGTGGAGTTCATATGCGGCTTGCTGTGTCAACTTATGGAGAAGGCCACCGATGCGAAAGAGGTGAGCCGCTACCGACTGCCCATTATCACTGCCTATGTAAAGCTGGGCCAGGTCGAACGTGCACTTCAACTCATCTGGCGGGAGAAGCCCAAGGATGCCCCGCTGGCCGAGCAACTGCTCAAGTATTTGCTCTATCTGGTTGATGTCAATGAGCTGTATAATGTGGCCCTGGGATGCTATGATTTCGGTTTGGTTCTGTTTGTGGCACAGAAATCGCAAAAGGATCCCAAGGATTTTCTGCTCAATCTGAATGAGCTGCAGGCTTTGCCGGAGAACTATAGGAAATTCAAGATCGATGAACATCTTAAGCGACACGAACAGGCCTTGGAACATTTGGCTTTGTGTGGGTCAGAGCACCATGAGGAAGCCTTGGAGTTTATAAAGAAACATGGTCTATATCGAGCCGGCTTGCGGTGCTATCAGGAACAGTTGGAGTTTCATCAAAGCATCTATGTGGCCTATGCGGATCATTTACGCTCCAATGGCCGCCTGGATAATGCCAGTTTGATGTACGAACGTGGCGGACAACTGCAGCAGGCACTGATGAGTGCCAAGCACATACTGGACTGGCGCCGGGTGATGTTACTTTCCCAGCAATTGCAGACTGAACCAATGCAGCAGGTGGCACTGTCTCTGGTGGCTGGTCTACAGCAGCAGGATAGACACTTGGAGGCCTATGAACTGATTAAGGAACATGGTCAGGATGTGGATAAGCAGCTGGAGTTGCTATTGGAGGGACATTTGTATGGAAGAGCCATCTATGAGGCGCGTCTTAAGGGAGGTGAAGTTTTGGGTAAGTGGGTTGATTGCCAATACTTGGAAACCCTGCTAAACCAGCTCTACCTCTGCGTCTAGCGTCTAAGGTCACACCCTCGCTGCTGTCCTATGTGGGACAACTGCAGAGCTCATTGCAGTTTGATCAGCAACTCTTTGGCGAGTACAAGCAGCGTCTGCTGGACTTACGACGGCCTCAGGCTGCCTCGGGTCATGACGAAGACGTGGTGGATATAGACGAGGTGGATCTACTGTCCGATACCACCAGCTTGCATTCCTCTCGAAACAGTGCCAGTTCTCGTGGCTCCGGGTAAGTCCCATATGCCAAATTCACCACCAAGTCGCACCTTCAATTTCGTCTCATCTATAGGAAAACCTTCCGGTCGAGCAAAAATCGACGCAAACACGAACGCAAACTGCTCAGCCTGAAGCCGGGCAACCCCTTCGAAGACATTGCGCTCATCGATGCGCTGCACAATCACATCACGAAAATTGGCCAACAGCAGCAGTTGGTGCGTGACACATGCAAAGCTTTGCTGGAGTTGGCTGGCAGCCATACGGATGCCCTGGCAGCGTCACTGCAGCGTGAATACAAAAACCTGCTGATGTCTGTGGAGGCATCACTTGATGAGATTTGGATAGCTGAGCTGATAGGCAATGGCACGACCATGCAGCACTTGACGGGTCCAAATGTGGACTATATGGCATTGCAAAAGGAACAGCGTTATGCCTTGATAAGTAGGTGTAAAATTGGTACTAATTAAGGTAATGGGGTTAATTAATCTGTTACATTTTTTTCTGTTTTGCTTGCAGATCCTTTGAAACGTTTCAAGCCGCAACTGAATATCATCGATTGGCAGCATGATGTACTCCTCTAGATTAAACAAGTTCAATTAATTGTGTTACAAATACGAACCTAAGTAAAACAATCCAATCGGTTCTTGTTGGTACCCAACTGGTTTTCCAAGTCAAATTGTGTTATTCATATTTGCATTCGAGTTGGGCAAGCTAGAAACTGGATAGCTGATATATGATGGTGAGTGAAATGTAGATTGTCAAACTCAAACCTGAGTTTCTGTACAATCAGAAAGCTTATGTACACCGAATATCTACTCTGCACAGATAAAACAAAATTATCTACACGCTGCGTGTAGAAACGGCAATCCCAAACGAATTGTGGGATGTAGGAAAACAACATGCTACATGTGGAAATATATAGGAAAGAAAGTCATACTCTGTACCAACGAAATTATACGCTCAGCATAAATTTTGATCAGTGGCAGTGGCTGCTGAAAGCAGCACTGCTACAGCGCTGCAGCAGCGATCAGTCTTGTGATCATAACTTGACAACCGCTCATCCGATCTTCACCGGTCCTTTGGCGGATTGATAAGTAATCCTGATTACTAAATATGTCTAGAAAGTACGAACCATCTATCTATTAAATCACGGTTATTTCTGAATTACTGCGTTTGCGACTTGCGGCAATGCCGCGCGAGTGCTTGATAGTCGAATGGGTTGAGATGCAGGCATTTGTGTTTAAATTGCAAAGAGAAATTAAGTTATTATAACCTTGCAAAGGGTATATTGAAATTGTGTAGATGTTTGTATCGCATAGAAGGAAGCATTTCCGACCACATAAAGTATGCATGCTCGATAGTCTATATAGCCATGGCCGTCTGTTTCTATAGGATTTCCTCCGAAAGCTATTGCGACCAAACTTTGCACAAATTCTTGTAGTACAAATACGCTGTGAGTACAAGTTTTAGTGAGAAAAAGTTTTTGTATGGAAAGCAAACGCTTTCATACTTTGTATTTCTCATATTGCAATACTTTCCCATGATTCCACTAAGCTTGGTCGAAATCGGACATCTATATATAATATCTGTCATAAAAAAGTAGAGTTAAGAAAGTGGTCTTATTGAGGAAAACTAGTTTTTTTTCAGTGGATACGTCCTTCAAATTAGTTAGAATGCTTGCTGCCAGGGTATACAAACTTCGGCTCGGCCGAATCTAAATATCGAAATGTAAAACCTAAATTTTGAAGTAAATTGTATATATTTTGGTTTCTCTGTATACCAATTACGGTTGTCTTACAATTAAACTCTTCATGCCGAATTATTCCATTCATTATAAAGAATAATAACATGCACCACATCCGAAACAATTCGGATAAGTCTGGATGGTCAGATTATTTAATTTGATTGTTACATTCAAAGAATTCAGATAATCAAAGTGGATACTAAACTGGAACCGTAGTCCGAGCAAAACCGGGACCGGAAAAAATGGGTAAATTTGTAATTTTTTGTGTAATTTAATCGAGGCCGCAATCGTTCGGTGTGTTACTTGGTTTTGGAAAGCTTTGAAACTACCCATAAGCCATTAACGCGTTTAAAATATAAGTTTTACCTGTCAAAAGGGTTCCGAAAATGGTTTCAAAACAAAAGATAACAGATGAATTGATCTTGTTGAAGAATTATAAAAAACATTAAAATCATTTGCAATGGTAAATGAATGTAATTTTCACATATTCATTAGTATTCATAAAAAATCGAGAAGTTATCTGTGCTATATAGGCCATTTCAAAGGATTTGCGATATAAAGAAAAACACGAATAAGAATCTTAAACTCTTTTCAAAGCATCAAAGCAAATCAGGACACCAACTCTGAAGATTCGCTCTTCAACTCCAATGCTCCATTTCAACGTTCAAATCAATTTTGGTTGCGCTGCAATTTTTAATTAAAGTCCATTTTTATGTTTTCAAATTAATTGAGAAATCGCACTTCATCATTATTAAGCTAGGATTTATTCAAATTTTGCATGATCCAAATTTTCACTTTTCGTGCAAATTGAACAACAACCTCATTTACTTTCACTGGCGCTGGCAGATAAATGTAGCATTTAAATTCCTAATTAAATTATCGACATGAGTGAAGCAGGCAACAATTGTTGCATCGCCCGAGTGAGTGCTGGTGCTGATGGAGGTGGTGGTGGTGGTGGTGGTGGTGGTAGTGGTGCCAGTCCCGGGCTGCCAAAAGTGGGTGTTTCCCTAGTAAATTGCATTAATTCCCGCTATCATTTGGTAGGCGTCTACTGTGTAAATTTGTGTCCATCTGTCTACAAGCAACGCCCTTCAATATGATTTCCGAAAGTAAATCTGTTAAGCTGGCTCATAATTTCCTGTTGGCGGCGTTGGCGTTGTCTTTGGCTTTGACGTCGCAGCTGCAGTCAAGCATTTTGTTTGTCAATCAAAAACAGTAAATGTAAACGCAAAGTAAACAACAACAACAACAACAACAATAATAAAAACAACAACTTAAGAAGACAAGTGAAACAGGTTTGGGTTTGCTTGGAACTCGATGTTTGCTGTTGCCACGCAGCGGCAGGTACTGTGTGGCAAGGTGATGTTCGTTAAGGTTTTTAAACGAACCTGCTCAAACACCAATTGGATGTAACAAATCGGAGTTCTTTTAAGAGTTCATTTCTGTTTCAGAATCACTTAAGAGTCGTAGGAGAACCAAGTTTACTAAACTAAAACCGAGATTCAAATGCCATGAATGGGTTTTGTCACTTAGACAGATTAATAAAAATGAAAAAAAGAGTTCCAACACTTATCCCACAGCTTCTGACTCACTCTTTGTAGGCCAAAATATTCAAATAATCAAATTGGATCTTTGAGAAGAGAAAAGAGTGGGGGTTAAAGAAACCGAGAGAGGAGAGCAAAAACATTGGAGAGAATAGCGATGGGTTCGCTATCACAGTTTCGTTTTTTAAGGGCGAGGGAGAGAACGTTCAAGTTTCGATTTTTGCACTAATGTCGCCTTAAAATTCCCAATCAGTTATGGGATTGCTGGCATGGCAACGACTGATGCTGTTTCGTGGTGTTGTGTATTCCTCAAACCGGCTAGAACTTGTTACATGGTTTAAAAAATCATTTTCAATGGAATAGATTTAAGCAAAATAGAAAAAAAAAAACACTGATTCAAAATTGTTGTACGATTGGAATATGTGAAGCTCTTTCTTTAAGAGTAAACGATTTTAATTTTGAGCCTGACGCGCTCTTGATATTAAGAAGAACATTCTGGGTTTTTAAAAATGCAGTATGATCTTGATTCAAGAATGAGCCATCTTGAATTTAAGCATGCTTAGCACTTGATTCAGGAACTTGTATACTTGATGTAAGAGCGTATAGAACGTGGTTCAAGTATTGAAGTTCTTGGCACAACAAAAACGGGATCAAAAATGCATACTTCGATCAAGAAATTCCATTTTAATCGAATTTCTGACATAAAATATTTTTGATCCAAGATGATATTCTCTTTATTTTCTCTGAGTGTAAGGAACACACGTACCTAAAGGGTGATTTTTAGCAGCATTCCTTATCACTTTCTTATCCGATAATTGATAATTAAATACAATAATCCGTAAGCAATGTTCGTTAAATTATAGACCAAACCGAACATGTTTGACAGTAACACGTGACACGAAAACCGCTAAGCTGTCACAAACAGCCGTTCTCACTCAACCACTCTCTCTCGTGCTCTTGGCAAAAGCTCAGTCCGCAAAATAGCTGCCAATCCTGAAACGTTTTAAGTACTTTGCTGTGGCCACAAACCGCGAGCGCCGTACCTCAGTTGTTGTATCATGCCTGGAATAACTGTTTCATGCACTAAGGCAGAATTCCCCAAGAAGAGAGTCTCTCTCTCTTTGACACCAACTGTTGCATTACTTCGGCAAGCATTTGGGGTGAATTGACGAGTGTATACGCTGCTTTGGAAAGTGCAACTCATAAGGCGAGCTTGGCGGAGCGAAGAATTTTGAAGAACAATCTCCTCTTTCTGTGTGTAGGGGATTTAGTCCCGTTTTACGGGCTGAGCTGAGAGTAGTTTAAACTTTCAGTGTTTCGCGTACTCTTGAAGCGTAAGGTTGTTCGCATACATACTTTGCGTCCATGTGAGCCGTTCACTCTAGCGCTCACTTTGGCTCTCACTTTTCCACTCTTTCTCGCGCTCTTGACAAAAACTCAGTACTTAAAAAAACATTGTGGGCCGTATCTTAGTTACTGTATTATGTGTGGCTTTACCCTAACTTTTCAGTTGTTTGATATTTCTTATATATTTGCTACACTCAGCTCAGCTGTCTCAGTTATAAATTTTCCCCAAGGACTTTAATTCTACTCCAGGCTTGCTTTACAAATCTAATTTCTATTGAACCCACCATCGCGGCATATTTCGCCCCCAATTCATTTTCATATTAAATCTTGAAAATGTGCCTGAGCCACCCTAACCCAGCTGCAGGTTGGACATGCGCAGACAGCTTGCGGCAGCGGCGTCGCCGCCTCCATAACCATCTCAACTCCGCTGGTCGCAGCAGCGGCTCTCTCATTTCAGTGAGCGTCGTTGAACGAGCCAGACGTACCCAGAGCTCCGCGCGATTCGCTGCTGCTGTCCAATGTTTATAAACGTCCGCGTTCGATGTTGCTGTTGTTGTTGCTAATAGTTTTTTTACCTTAACTAAATATACAAAAGCAAATTTGTTAAAACACACACACACAAATACTCGGCCGCATTCCAAAAATTGGTGCGTTCTTCTGTGAAATAGAAATTGCAAACAAAAAGCAACAAGTGCGCGTGTCGAAACGATAACAACAACAAAAGTGCAAAACAAAAAAAAAGTGAATTATGGAAAATTGTCAAATGAAATTTAATGGCAATCGAGAGCTATTGTAAATAAATAGAAAGTGTGAAAATAGTATTATTATTATTATTATTATTGATGCCAAACAAAAAAGTATCATTAAGTAAAGTGCTGACATTGTCAATTTGCAATTAGAGCCACAGCGGACTACAGCAACACACACATTTAGATTTTGGTAAGTTCACCCCTCTCTCGCTCTTCGTTCTCCGTTCTCTTGCCCACCGCTGTTCTGCTTAAGCTGAGCTCCAGAGCCGGCCGAAGCTCGACCGCTCGGCCAGTGGCCAAACTTGCAAAACGACTTTCAACATCATTCGCTACTGGAAATTGTTGTTGTTGTTGTTGTTTTAATATTACTATTTTTATTTCTACCTTTGCTTTGTTGCCATGTTTATTTAATTACGCTTTGTTGTTGTTGGTGTTGCTGTTGTCTCTGTGTTATAATTTGGTTTTGGTTGGCATTTTTGTTTTAACTAAATTTTGCACATGTCGAAATGCTTGCAATTATTTATGAATTTGTGGACTATTGGCAAAAAAAAACAGCGATCTAGCTATGGTTAGGTAATTTGTGGCATTTTATTTGGCACGTTCCATGACAAAAATGACGGGGAAAATTCCTTAATTCAATTGTAGAAAATCTATTTACAGCTCGGCTCAATGCCCAGAGGTATTTGTTGTTGTTTACTTCAAGGCTGCAAAATATTATGAAGTGGATTACCTCAAAACCGGTTTGTCTAGGGTTTTGGCAGAGAACTTTTTTAACAAAGAACCGGACCTCTGGAGAGAATATTTAGAGAATAATATTTAGTAGCTACTTTCCGGGCTTTGTATACGTTGGAGCATTCTAAACCGGAATTGTCTATTGTTTTGACAGTTCCTTTATCCCCTTAAGGCGCAATTTATTTTCGAGATATTTACGAGTCTATTCAATACTTCTCAGACGCTGAGAATATCTCTTGTAGCAGCCTTTTAGAATTTAGTGTGACCAGACAAGATCAAAAAACAGCTGTGGTTTGTAAAAAGAAAATAGAGGAGATTTAGCATACCCTAGCAGCACGTTTTTCTAACTAACACTTCTTTTGGGACCTTACTTATCTATGGGCGCTATATTATATAGATGTCCGATTTCGACCAAACAAACATCAAAAAAATTTGGAATCATTTTCATTTAAAAGAAAAAAGTTTGTCTCAGTAGAACTTCTTTTTCAACCAATCATTTGTATTGCAGCTATATGCTATAATCATCCGATTTTGACACAAACCTTGTAGAATTGTGCGAAAGCATGTCAAATAAATAAATGCCAATTTTAAGGACATTTCCATGGAAAACAAAAAAGTTTTTCTCACTAAGACTACTTTTCAGACTCTACTTTTCTATGACAGCTATACGATGTATGTATATGTCCGATTTCGACCAAACCTAGTGGAATCATGGGAATGCATAGCAAACTAAGAAATACACAGTTTGGGGGCGTTTTCATTGAAAACAAAACAGTTTTTCTCACTAAGACTACTTTTCAGACTCTACTTTTGTATGACAGCTGTACTATATGGATGTCCGATTTCGACCAATCTTAGTTAAACCATGGAAAAGCATAGCAATCTTAAAAATACAATGTTCGGAGGCGTTTCCATTGAAACCAAAAATATTTTTTTCACTAAAACTAGTTTTTCGACCGATCCTTCCTATGACAGCTATATGCTAAAGTCTTACGATCCGGCCGGTTCTGATAAATGTGCGGCGTATTTGTACTAAAAGACTTCGTGCAAAGATTGGTGAAGATGGCTTTCAAACTGACGGACGGAGAGACGGACCTGGCTAAATCAACTCAGCTCGCTGTGCTGATCAAGAATATATATACTTTATGTGGTCGGAGATGCTTTCTTCTATGCGTTTCAAACATCCGGACAACTGGATTATACCCTCTCCAAGGGTATAAAAAGACAAAAATGCTCTAGACTGAACTTAAAACTTGAACCGAAGTTTGTATACCCTTGCAGCACGGTTTTCTTACTAATTTTAACTACATTTCCACTTAAAACAATCAAGTTTTTCTCACTAAGACTACTTTTCTGCCTCTACTTTTGTATGACAGCTATACTAAATTGATGTCCGATTTCGACCAAACTTGGTAGAATCATAGAGAAGCATTGAAATCTAGTAAATACGGAGTTTGGAGACGATTGCATTGAAAACAAACATTTTTTCTCACTAGAACTTGTTTTTCGAACGATCGTTCCTATGGCAGCTATATGTTATAGTCAATGACAATTGACAATTTTTCTAGACTATTATATACAAGAAATACGTGAAGTATTTAACTTAACATTACGATTTTGACAACATCAAAGGCATGTGGTGCAGCGGGTAGTATGTGTACCGGAGGTTGTGAGATCGATTTGAGAATTATTTTTCTTAAATCACTTACACAACCGGTCACCTTCACTAGCTTTTTGCGTCAGCTTTGAAGTTTCCAGCCACGAAACTGGATGTCTCTTTCTCTTCTGCAAAAATTAAAAGCACACAAGCCAAGAGTTGATAAGTTAATGTAAAGGCATTGCAGTTTTCAACTCGGTTCAGCATTTTTTGAAAGGCCGCTGTAAGAGTTCTCAGTATGATTTACAAGCATAACTTAACGGATTTGTGTCATTGGCTTGGGTAAGGTTCTGAATTGGCTTGCAGCGAATTTCAAACTCATGTCTCATTTTACAATATATGAAAGTAAAAATCGTGACCTTGCAATCAACACGATGCGTCAGCACAGTGCACCATTTCAAATGCTTAGAATGCATTGTAGTTCTGATTTTAAGTAGACGGTAACTTGATTTCAGAACCACATTTTTGCATTACAAAACGGCCTAAGCTCCACCCTCTTCATAATAAAACTCTTTCATTTATTTTCTTACTTTAACGGTCTTAGTCTAAAGACCGACCCTACAGTCAATTTTCAGCATTTGTCATCGTTGCTTCACTCAAGCACGGAAGGTCATAAAACATAATGCCTTAACGTTTACGAGTTGAGCTTAAAACTTGGCTTCAAGTTGAATGCAATGCCGCTGCAACTCATGCAAGTTAAATGCAAAATCGAAAGCCTGAACGAAGGCTGAGACAGCGATCTGCTGAGACGAACCGTAGCCACAGACAACAATTTAATTAGAGGTTAAAAAAAAAGCCAAACTCTCAGTGTTAGTTTTAGCTTCAGCTTCACCTCAGAACTAAACACCAAATGCATATGCAATGCGCTGTGTTGTGTTGTGTGCAAAGCATAAATCGTTGGATAATCGTTAACGTTTTGAATGCCAAATGAGTTTTGGGCCGATGTTGAAACGCAGCGCAGCGCAGCAGCGGCACAGGGACAGGTAGAGGTAGAGAAGTTTGGAATGTTGCTGTCGAGAATTGAAAAACCACTAAAAAACCTGTATCCGTCCGCTGGGTTGCTGTTGCATTGGAATGGCATTAGATCGGTGTGCCCTATCGGTTGAATACGAATTGGAGACCCCAGAAGAGTCTGCCACCGACAACTGTGAGTCACGTTCAGTTTTTTGTAAGCATTTTGAGGCTTCAGTTTTTCTTTTTGTCAGAGACGACGTGTCTGTTTATGTATTGCGAATTGAATAACAGGGCAAAAGAAGAGGAAACCAAGTCGAAAAAAAACAGAAGAAGAATACAATGGCCAACGGCAAATGCACTTGGTACAGGTTATAAGATAATGAATATCACATATGCTGTAATTTTAACTTTTCTATACAATACAAACAAACAGATCCATAATTTATGCACTTGTGTAAGTTCATACCATTGACTGTGGGCCAAGTCGGTATCAAAAGTCTTTCCACGAGTATTTTTTTGGATTTTGAAAATTAAGATTTATACACCAAATAGCAACACCTCTTTTCTGTAGTTTCTTATGTTTTTGATTGTTTCTAATTCTAATTGTTTTAGTGGTCTTAGAAGTGCTTGTACCATTCTGCAAGCAATATTGATGTATTTAAGTTATGATTCAATTCTCCGATGATGCCAAAATCTGCCCTTAGAGTGGTGAAACTCCCGGAAAAATCTGTATGGAAAAAACACTTTTTCATCAGAATTGACTCGTTTTCAATGAATAAATTTCAGACCTTTTCTTTTTAGAAAATACTCCCCCCGATTGGGAAAATTCCCAGAAAGTTTGGTATGGAAATGGTGTGTAAGGATAGTAGTATAAACACCCAAGGGTGTGAAAAATCCCAGAAACTATTTTTCATCCGATTGACTTGAAACACGGTGTAAAACGACACTATGCAAAATAGTTTGTGAATTTAATTGTCGTTGTTGAAAAATTTATGCCCAGGTTGAAAAATCTGTTGCAGTGGGTTGAAAGTTGTAAAATATTTTTTCTACAATCTAAACTTATAAAAATCCCTGCATAAGGTCGAAAATTGATGATGTGTTGTTATTTTTTGATAAGAGTTCGGATTCTAAACTCAATGGGCCAGATAAATGGGAGTATTTATCTTCAGTTTGGGAAAATACACTTTTAAACAAAACACCAAACACTGTAGAGTAGGGGTATGTTTGTAGACAATTGTTATGTTATATTTTATATGTTATACTTTGCATTATGAGAATATAGTTCAACTTTTAACTGGGTGGAATCGATATAAACATTTGACCACCTCCAAGCTTGTTCGATCAATCTTCCAATCTTCCAGCTTACAGCTTAAATGACTCTCACATTATACACCTAAAGACCACTGTTCCAATCAAAAGTTATGGACCTAAACCACTTTTCAAGTTCCAAATCAGTTCTGAGTCAGTAAAATAATACCAACCTACCGAATTTCAAGCTCGTTTTGTGATTTTTAGCAACTTTCTGTTTGGCAACACTGTTTTTTGCAGCTCAGCTGTTTTCGTGTCACATGTTACTGTCAAAGATGTTTAGTTTCATACTTGCAAACGAACCACGCTTGCAGATTATTGAGTTTTAGTGGAAACACACACAAAATTTGAACACAGTTTTTCAATAAAAAAAAGGGGAGTAACCGACCATGAATTTTATTATCAAAATCCACTTTTTTTTTGAAAAATTGTGTTCAGCGAAGTTAAATGGATGTTTTAAATGTGGAGGCTTTTGCATGATTCCACTGAGTTAAATCAAAATCGGTCATCTTTATTGTATAGCTCCCATAGAAAAGTGAGGTCCGAAAAGTATTCTTAGTTAGACAAACGTGCTGTAAGGGTATACAACTTTAACTTTCCTGTTATTTTTTTTGGCATTTATTTTTAGAAGTCTTAAGTATTAATAAAATATCAAGAATAAATTTGTTTAATATAATCCCAGTTTCATAGAGGGATGTATAAGAAAGTTCCATGCAGAATTTTTAGGTAATCGGCCCATTATATCTACTTCAAGTTCTCATTAACTGATATCTCTTTGCGAATGTGCATGTTACTTTGAAAATATTTCCCGGAGTGAGTTGAAAAAGTACGGTCCAATGATGCCACCGTGCCATAATAAACACGGGATGCATTGACAGTTCTTGCAATGCTTCTGGCTGCTCTTCACACATAGCATCTATGGCAACTTTGGTTCTTCTCATATCCATTCAACCAGAAATGAGCTTCGTCGCTGAACACAATTTTCCGACAAAAAATTTTAAAATAATATAAATAAAATTTTTCTATTCATGGTTAAATTATAGACCAAATTTCAGCTGTTTGACAGTAACATGTAAGACAAACATGACAACTGAGCTGCTAAAAATAATCCTTAAGTTTTGATTACTAAATATCTCCACAAGGAAATAAACTTCTAAAGATGATCTGGGTATACACCTACCTTAATGAAAAAATTTGTGGCTCTATCTCTTATAGTCTGTGATATCGAAGTGTTCAGTTAAAATACCGTATCGGCTGTTAATGCTGATCAAGTATATATCTACTTTATTATGTCGGAAATGTTTTCTTCTCTGTGTTACATCGTGTCGCATAACTTTGTGATCCCAATTTTCCCAATTTTAATGGAAACATAGTAAACAAGAAAGAAAGTCGGTCAAGCCCGACTATAACATACTCTGTACCAAGAAAATTTTTCTTTTGATCATAACTCGAAAACCGTTCATCCGATCTTCTTCATTCCTTTGGCGGATCGATGAGTTATCCTAATAACTAAATATGTCCAGAAGGAACAAGCCATCTATCTTCAAAACTGTGGGAGATATGACGTTTTTTCTAAATTGCGGTGGCGGGAGGGGGCGTGGCCAAAATTGAAAATAAACTTGATCTGCCTGCAGACATTAGAAGCATATGTCCCATACATGTCAAACCTCTATCTCTTACCATCTCTGAGATCTGTGCGTTCATACGGACAGACAGACGGACAGACGGACAGACGGACATGACGGACATGACTCGGCTGTTGATGCTGATCAAGAATATATATACTTTATGGGGTCGGAGATGCTTCCTTCTGGATGTTACATACTTTTGCACAAACTTATAATACTCTATGTACCTACGGTACAGAGTATAAAAACTGTGAGAGTTATACTTCTAAGGGTAAAAGATGCTACCTTCTGGCTGTTACCTACTTTTGCACAAGCTTAAAATACGCTGTGTATCAAAACTGAGCGCTTCTTTGATGTAGCTTTCGTATGTTTATCTCAGAAGATGGCAGGGGAAGTTGCTGCTCACTCAGAAATAAGTCACAAAGGCTTAATCAAAAGAGATACACAGAAGTTAGCGAAAAGACGACACCAATCCAATCCAATCCAATCCAATCCATTGTGGCCTGATGACTCAAAATCGTTCTTCAAAACTGTGTCAATAAGAAAGAAGAAGAAAAAGCAGAAACTGTAGTTCACCAAGTGTGTTGTTACCGACATGTCTAAGTATTTCTTCCGCAAGCACACAACAAAAAACAAAACACACACACACAAAGAATCTTAAGCGGAACCCACAGACCGGCCCGGCCATAAATTAAGGTTGCCCTGCAGACCCAGAGACCTGACCTATGCGCTATTGCTTGCCATTTACTCACACAATTAGGTAGGTTTATTTTTCTTTGTTTTGTTTTCATTATGTTTTTTTTTATCTTTTGGAGATACCTCAATTTTGTAATCTTAGAATGTACACAAATTTGTTAAAACGTGGAAAAGCCATCTGGTTAAACTTTTAATTGAATTGCGGCTTACCGGCCTTTCTCCCTCTTTCTCTCTCTTGAACACTTCCTACATAAGCGCTGGGCCGCTTAATTCAATTAAAAAACTTTAATTGTTTTGTTGACACAATGAAAATGTCAATGAACGCTCAACTCTTGTGACAATTCATTACCTGAGAATGGAGTACATCCTCCATGCACCATTCTCTGTTCCAAAATGCTGATTACCTAATACTACTTAATATTAATTCAATTCTACACACTTGGTCGAGTGTAGCAATCGCCAAACACTTGGGCACTGATTGAACTTAATTGAATTACGAGCAGGCCAGTTACATCTTTACACTATGGATGTGCAAGTGCACATATTTCCAACCCTGAACCGTTTAGGAAGTCAACCTCATTTTGAATAAACTTACATACATAGACACACGTTCGTTGGCCGAGTGTAAATATGTGCTCAAGGCAGCCTGTGAACTAGTTTTGGCCAAAAAGCCATTTGAGTTGACTTGAGTTTTCCTTCAGTTTTGTGTATGTTTCCACTCTAGTAAAACCACAGATGTTAGCATAAATGAGAGCATATGTATACAAATATGTACAAATGTGGGAGTGTGTGTGTGTGTGCAGTTCATACATTCATAATAATGTTTTTGTTTACCTTTTGCACGTTTCATATGGACCTGTGAGTGCAATGCAATTGCTTTTGTGCTTGCAATACTCTTGCCATAGTCGAGAGTTCAGATATTTTTCTTTCTGAAAGATAAACATCAATGAGAAAATATTTTTGCAATTATTCTTCGTTTTGTATATTGTGGCTGTTGCATCCGGAGTCCTTAAGTCACTCTACGAAACCCCAATTTACTTTTAAATAAGTCATCATATTATTAGTCATACAACATCTAATTTGACCAACTTTAAGAAAGTCCAAATGGTTAATCGAATAAGTAATTTATATATTTATAATTTGTAAATATTTATACCCTTGCTAAGAGTATTATAATTTTGCCCAGTAGTTTGCAACGCATAGAAATATTCATTTCCCACCCCATAAACTATATATATTCTTGATCAAGGTGACAAGCTGAGTCGATTGAGCTTTGCCTCTCCGTTTTTCTGTCTGTTTCTACACGATCTTGTCTCTCAGTTTTAAAGCTATCGAGCTGAAATTTTGCACAGAGTCTTCTTTTTGCTGCACACTACTAATATGTCGGAACCAACCAGATCGGATGACTATATCTCATAACTCTCATGGGAACAATCGGTTAGAAAACTAGTTTTAGTGGGAACAAGAAAGAAAGTCGGTCAAGCCCGACAATAGCATACTCTGTACCAACGAAATTATACGCTCATCATAAATTTTGATGCTGCAGTAGCAGCTGAAAGCAGCGTTGCTACTGCGCTGCTGCAGCGAACACTCTTTTGATCATAACTCGAAAACCGTTCATTCAATCTTCACCATTCCTTTGGCTGATCGATAAGTTATCATTATTACTAAATATATCTTGCAAGCGAACAACCCACCTATCTTTAAAACTGTAGGAGATATGACGTTTTTCCTGAATTGCGGGGGCGGCAGGGGGCGTGGCCAAAATTGAAAATAAACTTGATCTGCCTGCAGACATCAGAAGCAAATGTCCCATACATGTCAAACCTCTATCTCTTACCATCTAAGCCATCATCTAAGCCACAACACATATGAAAAGTTGGTCAGAATTTTGCCATGGTTATTCGATAAGCCAGAAGTGCATTTAAACAGCCGACAGTCGATGACTTTGAGTTATTATTATAACTTATAACTTATAACTTATAACTTATAACTTATAACTTATAACTTATAACTTATAACTTATAACTTATAACTTATAACTTATAACTTATAACTTATAACTTATAACTTATAACTTATAACTTATAACTTATAACTTATAACTTATAACTTATAACTTATAATTTATAACTTATAACTTATAACTTATAACCATGAAAAATCGGAATGTCTAATGGTTGATCAATTCTAAATGATTGACAAACTTTCACTGATTTTTTAAGGTTTTATTAAATGATGATTTTTCAACATATCGATACACCCGATAAGATAAAAAAAAATGGAGGAAAACTAATATCGGCTAAGCATATCGAAATTGAAGATTTCGATTATTGATATAGTCGATTAACTACGGCTAAGCCTTAGTTTATATACCCTTCCAGTGCTCGATACGAAGTTCGTCACTACATACTCGATACTCGTTACTAAGTACTCCAAATTGAGTAATTAATACTCATTACTCCAATTTAAGTACCCGACACTCAGTAATCGATTCTAATTACTCGACTCTAAGTACTCTATACCAAATACTAGATACTAAGTACTCTGACCAAATTCGAACAACAATATATATATAGTTAAGCTCATTAAATTGGGCTCTCACACTTTTCCGAAAATGGAGTTCCTTCCGAAGATGGCGGTTTTGTAAGCTAAAGAGCGTCGTCCCCGGATTTTCAGTTTTTTCTATATACAGACATTTGTTAATCAAGCGTAATTATGTTATGTACAAAATGCACTTTTAAGGTAATATCAGGAACTGTTTGGGACATGTTTGATGTGTCTAATAAAATCGATCACTTGGCACAGCAAAATTGCATATTTATTTGCTCAACACGAACTGAACTCTACAGAAGTTTGTTTGTTTTTGTGAAACTATTATCCAACTGTTTATGAGATTATTGAGAAATTCATGTAAGAAAACCAGTTTTGGTATGGCAAACCCCCTACAGCAAATTCAAATTCTGTTGCTTTTTTTCATGCGAAATGCAAATAAATTTATCAAAATCGGAATATCAATTGACTTGGGGTGGGGGTCTCATTAGCTTGATGGGAAGATGAGAAGTTTCATACAATAAATATTACCAAGCATGGCGATAGGCAATATTTTAAGTAACGTCAGTTTATGGCGCACTCAAAGTTGTCAGTCAAGTAGTTAAGCGTATGACGAAAATGGGTAGCGAGAATTGTGGCTCGTTAAATGTGTGCAATTCCAGGAAGTTGTCAATGGAAATTTGCATATGCGAATAAAATGGAAAATAATTATTCAACTGGTTCCAATGATCCTTCGATCACCTTGGCCATTTTACATTCAGCACCGTCCTGCTAATCAATTGCGGTCATAAGCCTTGAACTTTGCTTGCAAAAAACTGAAAAAAAAACCACAAAGAGAAAACGCAACTTCAATTAACACCCGCCAAATGGCAATGACAATTTTGCGTGTCCGATGTTAACCCCAAAAACTAGAGACTAATCAAGTATTAGAAAATGAGACCCAAATTGCGCGGTGAGACAAATGAAAGTTTACCAAAAAAAAAAAAGAGGCGAAATTATATAATGTATCTCACCGAAACAGATACAGGCTACCGCCCACCACCATCCGAGTCTCAATCATTAACACATTTGGAATGGAACTCGTTTGGACTCAGCGGGGAAAACTTGTCTGTCAACGTTGTCAGCTGTTGCTGTTGCTGTTGCGGCTGCTGCTGCTGCTGCTGTGAAAATTTGTATCTACGAGTTACATTTTGCTGCCCAAGTGAAAAGTAAAAGTGCTTTGGTGGCTGCGCCTACTTTTGCTTTCTTTTGGCAACAATTTAACAACCATTGAGCCGTGAAGCTACTTTTTTGAACCCTTAATAAGTAGATCGTTTTACCTTGCGCAAAAATCTGCCAACAGTGCTTTAATTTATTGCATTGTTTGGTTGTCTCTCTTCTCTCTCTGTCTGTCATTCACTCTGTCTAAAAAATATAAACAAAAAACGCATCCACTGCGCTTTGCCCTTTTGAGTTGTGTACGTAACAGACTCCAGGCACAAACAATGAATGAAACCACATGACTCACAGAGGTTGCCAAACAAAGGCGTAGCCCAGAAGGGGTCAAAAGTTTCTATGTGGGTTTTTTATACCCTGTTCCCATTGAAAATGGGAAAAGGGAGATCATGAAGTTGTGCGAATGTATGTAACAGGGAGAAGGAAAATTTTCCGACCCCATAAAGTATATATATTCTTAATCAGCATGAACAGCCGAGTCGATATAGCCATGTCCGTCTGTCCGTCCGTCCGTCCGTCCGTCCGTCCGTCCGTCCGTCCGTCCGTCCGTCCGTCCGTCCGTCTGTCCGTCTGTCTGTATGAACGCGTCGATCTCAGAGACTATACGAGATAGAGCCACAAATTTTTGCACGAAGGTAGATTTATGCTGTACGTAGATCAAGTTTGTTTCAGATTTGAAAAATTCCACCCCGTCCCCTTTTATCCCCAAAAAACCGAGACCTCCTCTAGAAATCCTAGACCTAAATAGCCGTCAGATCCACAATTTTCAAGTTAGAGCCTCGTGGTTTAGTATACATCAAGCTAGGTCCAATATCTATCTATTCTGAAAACTACAATCAGATCAGACAAAAAACACCGGAGTTAAAAGCGAAACAGTTGAGCTGATAGGAGCACCCCCCAGTTTTTGGTCAGGACTAGAAAAGTGTTGCCTACATTTGGGATAATTTTGTTACATTCATCGTCCAAAATTCAAAAACAAATAAATGAAAACAAATGAACAGGGTATTTAGTGGTCGGAAACTCGACTGCAGCGCCCTTACTTGTTTCGGAATAGGAAGTGGTTCGGCTGCCAAATATGACTGTTTAAAGATAGATTTTTAAAGATGTTCAAAGATTGGAACTATTGGATTGGACTACACAAGAAATGTCAGCTATACGTCAGGCGGCTTCAGGCAGTCTGTAATGTCCCGAAGGTCCACTCCGATCGAACTCCATCTCAATCTCTGAGCTTGTGAGCTTCTTATTTTCACACAAAACAAACGGATCAACAATTTATATATCCCGAGGCGGAATAGAACCTACGACCTCTTACAAGCAGGCAAACACACTACACTCAGACAAAAAAAAAACGAGAATTTCATACTTGGATCAAGAATGTTCGATAAGAATGGAAGTTCTTGGACCAGGAGTGAATTTATTGATTTAAGAATGAATTTTTGAATCTGTTTTTTTTTATCCAAGTTCAAATCATTCTCAAATCAAGCAGCATAGTTCTTTAATCAAGTGCCAAACATACTCAAATTCAAGATATCTCATTCTTGAAGCAAGAGCATACAGCATTGTCAAAGATGTTCCAATAATGTTTTTTCTAGTATCAAGAGCCCATGGGATTCAAGAGAAAAATCGTTTACTCTTAAATCAAGAGCTTCACAGATTCCCATAAACAACAATTTCAAATCCGTTGTTTTTTCCATTTTGTTCAAATATTTTTCATAGAAAATTTATTGTTAAAATAAGATAGCAAGGTATAAAGAATACCTTAAGGCAGCATCAGTCCTTGACTGTCAACTGTCAGTCGAACAGCCGTCTCTTCATGCCAGCAATGTCATAACTGGTTGGGAATTTCAAAGCAACATGAGTGCAAAAATCGATTACTTCCCCACACACTCCTCTCCCAAACTGAGAGAACGAGTTCAATGCTCTTAAATGTGCTGCTCTCCACTCTGTTTCTTTACCTCACTTCCCTTGCCCAAAAACGCTATACTGAGAACGAATTGAGCTCGATTTTAAGAGCAACATTCTTGAAAATTCAAGAATGAAAACATATATTTTAAGAGCGTTTGTTCTTAAGTTAATCGTTCTGCTTTTTTTCTGGGTGTAAGCACTGCATCACTATCGGCCACGACTACCAGAGACTATACATGACATGTCAGGTCGTTCTCTTCAAAGTCGCCCCATTCTTCATGTAAAATGTCGGAATGTTTCTCCTATTTCTATTCCTTGCTGCTTTTGAACATTCCCTTCCATTTCCCTATTGTACCCCTTTGAGTCATTTCAGCTCTACACCCATGTACTCCACTCCACTCCACTCTTGGCGCATGCATGAAATGTTAACTCATCTGTTTGGCTAGTGGAATAACCTCAATTCGGTTCAACTTTAGCGCTGCGACTGCGCTGTAATTTTATGCCCGTAACTAACCGAAAAAAAAACCCCAATCTAAATAATAGTAAAACAATAACAACAACAGCAGCAACACACAAAGCGGCAACAATGGTTGGTTTTTGGCCAGCCACGACAGTAGCCTCCTCTCGTGGCAGTTCCAATTTGCTCGACGCTTTTCAATCGTGACATTAAAATTGTTCATTTGTATAGTAAAAGGGCGAGCTGTTTGTTGCTATTTGTGTACGTGTCTGCCCTTCAGTTGGTTGGTCCAGACGTTGAAAGAAATCTATTTAATTTCATGTCAATTGATTTCAATAACTAAAGAAGTCTATTTGCAACCACATAGAGCTAGCTTATACACATTTCCATATTTCATGTCGCCTTAATCTCCACCATTCAAAGGCAATTCATAAGCCACTTATTGTAGTTTGCGCCAACCATCGCATGATCACAAATTGCGTACAACAAAAGAGAGCAAACTTTTGTAAAGCAAACCAAGCAAAAATTTGTCAATTTCGAGGTAAATGCGCTCAAAAGGCCGAGACTTATGTCCACTTAATTGACTTTTTGAGCAAATGTCTACACCACTTTATGGGCATGACTTTGGCAATTACACAGAATTCGCTTTGGTTAGACTGTACCCCAAAAGCTCAGTGACCCACAATGTAACCCCTATAGTAAAGAGTAAAACAAACAAACAAACAAACACACAAAGGGTATGCGCCGCAGCATTTGACTAATTATTCAATTGCATTAGGGGCAATTATGCAGCTGACATACATACAAACATACATTACCCACCCATTGCGCTAACCATTAAAATAATTGCCTGCAACAGATAACCGGCTAGTGGACAATATGTACTAACATCTATTTGATTTACCATCCCCACAAATTGTCATATGTTTCCCCATAGTTGTAAGCTTAAGTTGCCATTTGCGTGGTTAAGATTCTTATCCAAGCGTATTTAACACAAATGAAACGGAAAAGTAAACCCCCAAAACCTTACGTCTCGAAATGGGCAATTAATGGAATAGCTTTTCATTGTTGAACAACAGACAGGGGATGATTTTGCTACAACTGGTAGCACTGTGGAAGTTTCACGCTATTTCGGAAACTAGGAATCGAATTGCATTCGATTACTTTTTGGAGTTATCACAATGATGACTTGTTAACCACCTCAAAAAATAAGAACAAACGCTCTTGAAAAAATATTTATTCGTTGTTAAATTTTCAAGAATTTCGCTCTTGAAGTCGAGCTAAATACGTTCTTAGATTGGTGCTTTTAGGCGAGTGAAGAGAGGTATAGAAACTGAGGGAGGAGAGCAAGCACATTTGAGAGAATAACTTTGAGTCTGCTCTTACAGTTTTGTATTATATGGGAGAGTGGTGTGGGGAAGCTATCGAGCGGAGAGCGTAATGGATTTTTGAACTCATGTTGCTTTGGAATTCCCAACCTATTATGGCATGGCTGGCATGAAGAGACCTCTGTTCGACTGATAGTTGACACAGAAGGACTCATGCTGCTTTGAGATGTGTATTCCTCAAGCCTGCTAAAAGTTGCAACATGGCTCAACAATTAGTTTTCCATGAAATAAATTTAAACAAAATGGAAAAATCTACTGATATTGAATTGTTATATGGATGGAATCTGTGAAGCTCTTGATTTAAGAGCTGACGATCTTACTCTTGAATGTGATGAGCTCTTGATAATAGAAAGAACATTCTCGGATTTTGACACAGCTGTTTGCCCTTAATTCAAAATTGAACAATCTTGAAACGATTATGTTTAGCACTTGATCCAAGAACTCTTGTGCTTGATTTGAGACTGATTCGTACTTGGATCTAGTATTGAAGCTCTTGGATCAAGAAAACCGGGATCAAAAATTCATACTTGAATCAAGAATTTCGCTCTTGGATCGACAATTTTCACTCTTATCGAACTATTGATCTCGAAAATTCTTGATCCAAGTATGAAATTCTCTATTTTTTCTTTGAGTCAGTATACTGACTTCTTGGTTTAACTGTTGTTAAAGTGTTTTCCTTTATTGTATAAATAAATGTAGAGTGTGAATGGCTTGCCTACCCGCGAACACGCCACATATTGTATGACACTTTCCGATTTATGTCGCACACTTCTAGCTACATGGAGGGAAAAGTCGTGTTCAGAAAATAAGATTATTTCATCTCACAAATATGAACAGAGTGTTCGCTCAAATTTTTGAGAACAAATGCATGTTCTTGAAATGAGCTCTATTCAGCTCAACAACGAAGACGTGCGGCTTCAGAAGTGGTAACCAAGGTAGATGGGGTGTTGTACATGCGATGGAACACACAATTGGACCTGGATTGGACCAGAAATTGGACCTAGAATTGGCCCTGGAGTTGGACCTACCCGTGGAACAAAATTTTTAATATTTTTTTATTTGAAATATTCTCAAAAACTGAACATATCAACTCCAGGGATTGAGCAACTGAACCGTAGAACTTTAAAGTTTACAGCAGCCCTGATTCAAATCAAATCCAATCTAAGGAGAAGCATTAAATAACAGAAATTCCAATAAAAGATATGATTGAACTGAACGCAAATGGAATTTCAGTGAAATCACAAAAACCAGCTACACGAGTTTATTCAAATATTTTAACTAAATTTTGTTTCTAAATTTTCTTTCAACTTAAACCAATGGAATTTTTTGGTGTAAAAGCTTTAAATGCACAACGTCATAATTATTTCGATGCCAATATTTAACACAGATGAAGTTCATTAGCAGCGTTTTCAATGGCCAAATCCAACAACAACAATAGCATGTTTCGCTGCCTGGTTCAATAAACGCCAATGGCAGGGCCACACAAGGTCAAAATTTGTGTATTTTGTTTGATTTTTCTTTCGCACAGCAGCTGATTATGGTTTCATTTCGATTTCCATGTTAATTACTTTGAAAGTTTGGCCAAAAAAATATCTCATGCAAATGAGTCATCTGCAAATTAAATGTATGGGTCAGCAAAATAGCCAGGGGATTAAAGTGTGAGAAGCCAAATGGCCTGGGAATTTGTTCATAGATATTTATGGAGAATTTTATGTTTACTTCAAAGTGTTAAATTTCATTTTGATAGCCAGTTTTCACATTTCCCATTACACTTGGTTGACTTTTGTGCGCAAAAAACTACGAAAATAACGAATCTAGCATAAATCTCGCTATTTATTATCGATAAGCATCTTTTGTGGTCCGGGCCCCAGACCCGGTTTGTGTCAGTTCTTTGGAAATTCTCGTACACACACTCTAAACAAATACGCAACGTAGCGAGGCAGCAATTACAGAAAAAATAAACCAACTAAAAACGGACTACAGCAAAGCTGGAGCACAGTTTTTAGTTTAACTAACCTAACCATCTAACAGTAGAAGTTCATTATTATTATTATTATTATTTTGTTGCTGCGAAATTCTATTTCGAGTGTGCTATTGTGGATTTGGGTTAACTACAGAAATTTCGTTATGAATTGCTGTTATTTGTCTTAGTTTTCTGCTAATCCTTGTCAATCAAATCAACTTAAAATTAACATCAAACTCTGCAGTTAGCTGTGAGCCCAAACCATACCATTTCCCATTCACCAACTCTCTCAACTTCTTCACAATGCAAGTGAAATCATAATTGCAAATCGAAATCGAGCATTATTGGGCCGCAAAAACTGGTTTAAGCATTCCAGGCGATCATCTTCGTCATCATCTGTTGTTGATGTTGAGATCTGGCCAAGAGTTCTAACTCATGCATTTCGTTCATCTTCAACTGCTGAAGCGGAAATGATTACACCTTAAAATTGGCCGGTTTGGTTCGTTGGCTGTCTGGTTGGTTACTCTCTAATGTATCTGTTGTTGTTCATGTCTGGTTGTTTACATGATCTTGGTGCAGTCAGTCAGGAACTTGTTTCGATTTGGGTTAAGTATAGGGCACTCAAGTGGCAAGCCAGCCAGTGGCTATAGTTCATCAATGTTATGGCAATTATTTCGTAACTCTGTTTTATGCTGCGAGTTCGAGATTATGTTAGTGGATTGATGCTTGAGTTGGTTTCCCATGACCAACAAAAAAATCAAGAACATGTTAAAATATTGATAAAACAAAAAAAAGGTTTTAAAGCATAGCTAATGCTATACATCTACAGGTGTTGTAAAAAAGTAGCCCCAGCATGTAATTTTCATCGGACTGTGGGCAATCCCTGCTCTTAACTTATCTTATGTTGTTCCCCTTTCGATATTACAGCCCAATCATCATCAGCTCTCTCATATTGCCCAAATAGTTTCCTTTGCATCCGGTGTACATGTCGTATGAGTAATTTTGTACAACATAGTTTAATGTATATTGCAAGGTCTTCTTATGGATTATGCTGCTTTCAGTTGACATTTAAGTTGGTTTTTTAATTAGGAATATATATAGTATTATATATATATATATATTCATGTATTGTTCACAAGATCTTAGAGCTTTAAAATCGTTTAACAGAATTTAGTTTGCCTGCACTTAGGCTTTGCTGTTAATTAGTTTACACTTTTTATCAGTGCCTGAAAGTATGCTGTACTTTTTAAAAATGAAAATGTTAAATGTTAAAATGTTATATGAATAACAATGAAGTAAGTACATACATGCTGTTACTCTCATTTAACAGTGATGAAGGCTTGTGTAGATATCGTGTAGATAATATGCAATTGAATATAAACAGAATCCGAATGGCAGAGTTTGTAGATGAAAATAGTTACATCAATCTATTACTTACATTAAAGTTAAAGAAAGTTCTTAAAATTTTGGATTCATCTTTGCATTTGACAAAAACTTTCAACCATTAAAAACATAGCTTAGAACTGAACTATTCAGAAATACCTTTGGTTGGAGGTTGGAGAAGGATCTTACATAAGTTAGGTTAGGTTAAGATGGCAAGGGATAATAAATTGTGCCTACACTTTGTCCAAGATTGCGACACCATGTGTTCCATATTTAAAACGGGTTAGATTTCACCGAACTTAACCATTGTAAAGATTTTTTCGAGAGGTTGAAGCAAATTAAGATGTCTCCTGCTCTTCCCCAAACATGCAGCCTCTACAGAACTCATTGTGAGCGACACCCAGGCGAGCTACATGTCAACTGATGAGGCAGGGAATCGTGCGGGCTCCGAATAGAAGTCAGATGATTGTTATACTTGGGCACAGAAAACCCCTGCACACTGGGACAGAATGCAAAACTGACAGGCAGAAACTTATATTGTGGTTGTCTTTGGCTTGGTGGTTTTTGGGTGCTCTGATTGAGCTCTATTGACTGACTTATGGAGGGGGGAGGTGGGTAAAAATAAACAAAAAATCAAATGGGGCATCGTTATGTAAGTTTTAGGGTGCTTCAATTTCATCTATGGCAATATTTTTTGTATCCCGGGTGAAATCTAAAATCATAACCTTTGGGGTATAGTTCTATAAATTCCGGTCGGAGGAATGGGCCCACTTCTTGAGGGGAGGAAAAATATACACAAAATCAAATCGGGTTTTGGGTGCTCCGATTCTATTCCTATCATTATGTTTTTGATTAGGAGATCGATGAGCAACCCCAGAAAGAGAAGGTCGTGACTACTCGTACAATTTCCCCAATATAAAGATTTTTATTTAGATGGTTGAACAATTCAAGATTCATCATTTGATCTTTATCGTTTTAATAGACATCCTCGTTTTATTCCTCTGCATCCTTATACATTTCTGTCTCTTCTTGGGTTGGCACATCTTTCTCCCTTGTGTTTAATAGTTTTAAAACTTTCCAGCGGAATGTTTCCAGATCAGTAGATGTGGCAATTCTGCTAACCTTCCTTGCGTTACTCATCCGAAAGTTCTTAATTCTTATTGCTCGATTCTTGAGCCTCTTCGGACAAGACACCGATTGGCCATATAGCTGCTTGGAAGGCGACTGAGCCATGTACAAAGATATTGTGAATGCCGATTTTGGGCCAATTGTATTTTTCAACCGTTTTTTTAGTGTAAGCTCCAAGGACTTTTACGTTGACTTTCTTGTCACTTGACAAAGTCTGCATTATAATGCTAAACCTATATATAAAGTCCTTATTGAAGTATTAGAGGTTGTTATCCAGTCATATTATTACACAGGAGGTACTCTGGACAGTTTTTGGAACACGCTTGAAGCCTAACATTTGGGACGAGTTTCCTTAAGATTGAACAATTTTAAGATGTAGAGCAGCGAAGGTCATGCATGGCCCGCATAATCGAGCCGAAGGCCCCAAGAGAGCAAAAAACATGATGTTTACTTTCAGTCTCAGACCAGACGTCAATGAGAGCAGGTCAGAGCTAGTTTGCGCCGCTTTATTTTTACACACCAATTCCTTCAGACTATATGGCTTCACTTTTCTTAACAAAATAATGTGTTTTTTGTGTAAATTTGAGATTTTTCCATGAAAATCATTATCAGAAAGTTGAATAAACTTTAAAATTTCAATTTAACCCTTGATTTCTCAGGAATCGTTAACAATCATATTCCTTGTTGTACTTTCCCCCCCTCTTTTACAGTGGCAGCTGTTGGTGCCATTTTATGATCAGTTAACCTACTGCTTACCTTCTACCAGCTTGAATGGAAAACGATTTGATTTTCTTATCAGCAAATAAAAATAACGTTGACATTCAAAACGAAAAGTTACTAAATACTTTGCGTTGTGGTTGTCAGACTTTGCAAACAAATCTTATCAGCGAACAGACGGCCGTTCATACATACTTGAGTATTAGTCAGCCCAGCACATGAGGTAGAATTTTAGCCAACTTTTATAGAATCTAAAATATTTTAAGCCCCAGGCAGGGCGCCACACCTGCAGCGTTATTAGCAACACCCAAAAAACACCACCGAAACGGACGCTTTTAGCGTTAATTGCCTACAAAAGGGAGTAGGCTATTCTATGGGGAGTCACCCCCAACGCCCTCAATCACTCTCCTCCTCCCCTTAACACGTTGCATGCATTATTGACATGACATCGGGGCATATCGGTAGATAACAATGCTACCATGGTGAATGAAGCCAATACATAATGCGAAGTGCTCGCTCTCTCTCTCTCTCTCTCTCTATCTCGCCATGCCATAAATATATAACCATGGAATAGTTATTTTTGTTGGGAAAACATGAACTTTTTGATGGGTTGAACGTTGTTTTTTTAATGGGGACTTGACAGGACCCCATTCATATGTACATGCCAGTTGAACGAACTTTATGCACTGCACTTTGTTATGAACTATTTTTGACACTTGGAGTGGTACAATGAACCTTTGTGCTAATGTTATTGTTATTAGATGACTTTATTTCATTGTGTTTACCTTAATATATATTAGTAGAATGATAGTGAAAGTATTTAGAGATAAGCGTGTTGGGTCCGATTAGGGTAGTTAGGGTAATGCCTTTTGCTTTATTAACATTGAATAGAAGGCTGTTTCTGCGAAGGTATAGGAATAAGTTTGAACAAAGTGTAGCGGACATGTTAATAAGTAAGTGTGATATATGATTTTCTTACCACTAAACATCAAAACACTGAATAAGTCACTGAAACTGTTTACTTTTTGGCCAAATGAGTATATCCCTCAGAGATCAACCATCATTCCTGAGTAAAAGTATGGCCAGCCGATTCTTTTGATTCGTGAATGAACAAGTTGTGTTCATAGTTCTTAAAATATAAAAAAACGAGAGCGTAAGTTAAAGTCGGCCCTGCCCGACTTCGAAATACCCGTTACTCAAGGCAATTAGTGTTGCGGCTCAGATAAGTATGCAACGTTTTTTTAACTCTGCCATTTATTATCCGATCATTATGAAAATTTGTGAGATTGTACATATTGGCCACATGCACTACACTGCCAAATCTGAGCTCGATAGCTTACAAATTGTAGGAGATATTCAACATTTTTTATTGCGGGGGCGGGAGGGGGCGTGGCCAAAATTTGAAACAAACTTGATCTGCCTACAGACAATACTAGCATACATCTAAAATTTGGTTGCTCTAGCTCTTCTAGTCTCCGAGATCTAAGTGTTAATACAGACGGACGGACGGACGGACGGACGGACGGACGGACGGACGGACAGACGGACATGGCTATATCGACTCGGCTATTGATCCTGATAAAGAATATATATACTTTATGATATCGGAGATGCTTCCTTCTGCCTGTTACATACATTTGCACGACTTTAGTATACCCTTTTTACTCTACGAGTAACGGGTATAAACACATACTATATAAAAATCTAAGTTTAGCCTAAGAAACATAAGTTTTAAGGCAATACTTTGACTGTAAAAACGCTGTAAAAACGCATTTACTTATGACATCAACGGCTCCAAGGCTATCGATTAAATGCCTATATCCCGCATTTTGACAAGCTCGAAAATAGTTTTAGATGTAGAAGATAAGTGAAGGTGAAACGATTCCTAGACTTACGGAATCAAAGGTATTGTTTCCGACCTTGGTATATAGCTTCCAAGATCGATGCTTATGATCTTATTCCGCTGTGACTAGACCTCAATGCAATTCCATCTCATCACCTATAGAATTTGCTGGTTAGTCACTCTTTTGCTTCGTTTTAGTTCAGTTCCACTGAATTCTTCTGACATAATTTGAACCCAAACTCAATACTTAATGTTCTTTTAATTACAAATGCAAGCAACACATTCATTTCCCACTTGAATTCACATTAAATATACCTCAACCTTGAACTTGTAAGAATTTCAGAACCACAACAAAGAAGAAAAGTCAAATACATCGGTAATGGCTGTATTCATTAGTGGAAAGGGAAATTATTCTTAGCCTTACTTCTCACTTTCCATGGAATATTTCAACGTATGTGACCCCCAAATGCCAAGCCTTATACGTTTGACGAGCTGGCAATGCTTAATCATAATATAATATATGCGAGTATGTAATTAAATATGATATATTTTTTTTCTATTTTTACAGGTCATTTATCAACTTCTTCAGTCGGGAAATATTACGAAATGGATATGTTAAGCTGAACAAAAATTGAAATAAACCAAAAATCAATGCTTTTACGAAATGGCACAAATTGTATCTAAATATGGGCACATAACATCAATAACTGAAGCTTAAACAAAAAAACAACAACAAACAAAACGAGCGATTTGTAAGCTTAGCTCAAAGTAGAATTGTGTACAGAGAGACAGAGAAAGAGAGGAAGAGAGAGAGAGAGAGCCAACAACATGCGTGTGGTAAGGTGCGGGCTGGTTGCCTGCTTGTTAATGGCCTGGGCCATAATGGCAACCCAGGCACGTTTCATGGCAAAAAGAGAAATCCCTTACGAAAATGCCACCAAAGTGGAATCAACTGACCCTGACATACTCAGCTCAAGCACCGAAACAGGAGCAGACCAAAGCACCTCAACATCCACCGAAAGCATTCTTCGGCTACAGGCCACCACAGCCGAATCAGTGACACCCATGAAACTGCATGCCTTGATCATGAGCACCTCCACCAGTGCCAAACCAAGCCTGGCCTCTCATGAAAACGCCATCGAAGAGAATTTGTTGCTACAGCGGCCATTGCCCGAGAAACGAGCAAAATTTATAAGTGAAAATTCCACAAATGCTCAACAATTGAGTCTGCCCAACAATGCAGAAGTATGGAGCTTGGCGGCCATGAAGTTAGTGCCCAAGATTACCTTAACGACGACAACATCAACATCAACCACTGTAAAGCCACTGTTTCCCAATAATACCGAATTGGCCAACGATATAGAGGAAACGCAGCTATCGAGTAATAAAACGGAGCAGCATAATGAAAAGAATCTCTTGGATTGGCAACAAATTATGATGATGCAAACTCCAAACTCTAAAGAACAGGAGAATCGCACAGAATTTGTGGTAAGTACGACTTTAGATGCCACAGAAGGAACTGTCAAGGATACCACAGAGATGCTGGCGGAAACTACAACAGCTACGGCAGCAGCAGTAACAGAACTGAAGTTAACAGCAGCTGTTGAATCAACCACAGAGACGGCTAGACCAGAGACCACAACAGCTGTTAAGCTTGTATCAATGGATGAAACCTTGGTTGAGAAAATGGCCAATATGGTTAAGGCCAATTTGAGAGAAGAAACCAAAGATGTGAATTTAACTCAAGAAAATGCTAGACTAACAGAGGCTTTACCTGAAGAAGCTACCACAACAGCTGTTTATACCTCTAAAGTACCAGCTAATGTTAATTTAACCGAAAATGTTAGTTTAACAGAAGCAGCTACCACTACAACTATTGATACCGATCAAATAACAGCCGCCAGCACAGAAAAGTTTGATTTAACAGCGGCAGCCAGCACAGAAAATGTGGAAAATTTTAAAATAACAACTGCTGCAAACTTAACAGAAGCAATTACTACTGAAAAGTCGGAAAAGTTAAGAATAACAACTGAAACAGAAGCAGCGGCCACAGAAAAGGAAGAAAGTTTACAGCTAACAACAGAACCAGCTGGAAAATTAATGGAGACTTTAACAGCAAGCAACACAGAAAAGCTAACGGAACACAAAGAAGAAGTTACAACAGAGAAAACGAAATTAACAGAAACAACAACAGTTGCTGTGGAAGAAAAGACTACATTAGATACAGCTGTTAATCTAACAGACGAAGAAACTACAACAGCAACCCCAACTACAACAGTGGCCCCAACTGTTATCAAGCTAACAGAACCATCTACAGTTGTGAGCTCAGCAACAGCAACAACAACAACCACAACAGAGCGAACAGCTGAGCCAGAGCCATCAGACACACTCACCACAACTACACTTACAATCACAACGATGAGTGTGAGTGCATTGAACAACACCCACACTCCCACTACAACTGAAATGGCAATGAAAGCGACTCATGCTCATGATTATAATGAGACTGGCAACAACAACAACAACGTCGATAACGAAGACGGCGACGTCATGCAACTCTCCACCAGCCAACCACCAGAGAGCAAGCTGTTTGCTCTCACAACAGTTAGTTTGCCAGCAGCTGTCGAGCTGAGCACAACGCCTGCAACAACAACAACAAGTACAACGCCAACGACGCCGCCTACAACAATTAAAAGTACTCCAGCAGCAGCAGCAGCAGCAACAACAACAACGAGTACGAGTACTCAAGCCACACCAACGGAAATTGTACAAATTAGCAATGAAGTGAATTTAGATGCAATTACAGTGAAAAGTGTAAAAGAAAATGAGGACTTAAATGAATTAATAGCCTCAACTAGTGAGAAAACCAATAGCAAGCCAAGTGTAACAGAGCCAAGTGCCCACAACATTGAACTGCAAACTATAACAGAGGCAGCCACCACCACTACAACAACAACTACAACAACAACGGCGGCCACGCTGTTAATCGACCTAAAGGCCACCAGCAAATTAAATGAACACGAAGCCTCTCTGGAAACCAATAATATAGGGGAAACAGCCACTCCATTAGCCACAACAACTAGCACAACGGTGAAACCCTTCAATTCCTTGGATGAGAGCACAACAACAGCCGCCACAACAGGTGTCCAGGAAGATAATAATGAGGAGCCCGATGATGTTGAGAATGATGATGATGAAGTTAACAAGCAGCAACAGGTGGATAAAGAACCAGCAGTTGAGGAACAATTGTTAAGCAAAACGAATATGGCCACAACTACAACCACCCCCCCACCGTTGATTAGTTTACTAGATGATAGCACCAGCAGTACCTCTACCACACCCCGTCTGCCAACCACCATGCTGCCGCCCATAGAGACTACAACTACCAACTACTATCAAAGCAGCACTACAACAACTGCTAATTTGGCCACGCCCACACTTCCTGGCGACTTGGAGCATCGTCAACCCAACAATGCCCAAGGCACGGATGTGAATGTGATCATAGCCATTACTGTGAGTGTGATCGGTGTGGTGGCCTTAATACTTTTGGTGGCCTTTTTGTATCTGATGCGTAAGCGGCAAAAACAAATGTCATATGGTCAACGCTGTCGTCCGGTCAGCTTGGATGCCTACTCGCTGGACAATGTCTCAGTTCTGGGCAGTGTTAGACGTAAGGGCAGAGACTTGAGAGCTTCAAAGCGTACCTATGGTAATGCGGCCTTTGATGATCCCTCCTTGAGGCATAACTTGCTGAGTGCCACTGAGCTGGGAAAGTTTGTGGAGCGACGTTCCAGTATTTTCGAAGAGTTTCGTGATGTGCCGCAGATTATAGCCAGAGCCGATGAGGTACCAGCAGGCTGTGAGGATAAGAATCGGTGAGTAATTCGAAACATTCCAAACAAGTAAGCGAATGTTCGTTGCGTCAAGTCTAAAATTAAAAATGCTAATTAGGTACAGATTAGGTTTCAACTTCACTGGAATCCGGGCTGCATACTCCAGCTATTGGGGAACAGTTTTTTTTTTTATAGTAGAACTGGTTACTTAGACGAAATATAAGCATCTTTCTTAATTTTAATTGAGGCAAAAAAATACAAAAAATGCCTAAATGATTTACAAAATAGCAAAAAAATTAGATTTGGAATTGGCTGGGTAGGAAGGGGCAGGGGGAAAAGTGATATTATCAACTAAGGAAGGAAACGAAAGACAAGTTTTAAGTTCATACACTTAGAAAAAAATTGGAGAAATTCATGAAATTCAGAAATTCATCTCAAAGGTTGACTTATGTCAAATTACTTAATTTAAGCTAGTTTACGAATTAAAAATTCAATTTCTCTTGGCATTTTTTACTTGTTTTTACCTGGGCTGCATACCAGTTTTGAACCGAACCGGTACGAGCCCGGAATTACGACTTTTATTGTTATGCCAACCGAACCTCTTAAGAAATAAATACTGAACTAGAAACTGTTCTCTCATTCAACAGAACCGAAATTGTAGGTTCCGAGCAGGCTTATGTTTAGCTTATATTTCTTAAAAGGTTTGGTTTAGAGTTCGGTTCAAGGTCTAAACCGTTTGGTTCAAAGATTCTTAAAGAATTTCCTCATTTTCATACACAATAACAAGTTCATCATACGGATAGACAGGGGCATTAACTTTTACAATCTCTGACAACTGTTTGTTCACTTGGATAAACATACAGAAGGGCGGACAGTTGATGCTTTTGTTTGTAGATATAAGAAAGCGAGCTGTGTTCGACTTCTATATTTCCGTCAATAAGTTTCAAAAAAGAAAAGGTTATGTTTCAATTATAATTTACCGCCCAAGGTTAGTCTTACAATCTGCAAACCAAACTAATGTATACAGACCTCAGCTTGGGGGTTTCGAACCTAAATCGATCAATGGTTTGGGTACGGAAATTAAAGGATTTTGAGCAAAGATTTTGGCGCGTACCTTGGTAGCCCATTTTTTTCAAAAGATTGAAAAGCTGAATATTCTGGCATGTTGATTTCGATCAAATCAAGCTGAATCCGAACTGTTAATTGATCCGGTTCCAAAAATCAATCGAATTAATGGAATTTCAAATTTCTATTTATCTCAATTCGACTCTCAATTCGGCAAGACGGTTCTTAAAAATCACAGTTTTAAGTCCTGATGCTTCTTCTTAGATCAATTATTGCAATATTAAGGTGGAATTGCCAGTAAGATGTCCAAAACCTTACAATGCTCGACTCCCACGGTCCACTAGCAATGCCATCGACGACTCTAATGCAGCGATGTTCAAGAAGAGAGGCTCTCTGTAGCTCTCTGTCTCTCTCTAACACTCAATGCTTCAACGTAATGCTTCAGCATTACTTCGGCAAGCATTCGGCATGAATTGCCTTAAGTGTTCGGCCCCTGGAAGCTATGGGTGAACATCGCTGCTCTAATGATACTTTTCTGCAGGTTTCAAGTTTTGATCAGACATTTCAAAACCTTTAGGAAGTACGTCACAACTTAGAATGTCTAAATTTTTGGATTAATTTTTCATAAAATTATTTAAAAATCAAAAAAAAGAAAATTCTAAATTGAAGCAGATTTTATGCATGCCGATTCGTGCTACATTTCGCTGGGTGTACGAAAAAAAAATCTTTGCATCACTTATGATTAATTTTTACTGATATTAATCACATATGGTACATATCAGGTCATATTTTTATACTCTGTACCAAAGGTACATTGAGTATAATAAGTTTGTGCAAAAGTATGTAACATCCAGAAGGAAGCATCTCCGACCCCATAAAGTATATATATTCTTGATCAGCGTCAACAGCCGAGTCGATATAACCATGTCCGTCTGTCCGTCCGTCCGTCTGTCTGTCCGTTTGAACGCACAGATCTCAGAGATGGTAAGAGATAGAGGCTTGACATGTATGGGACATATGCTTCTTATGTCTGCAGGCAGATCAAGTTTATTTTCAATTTTGGCCACGCCCACTCCCGCCCCCGCAATTTAGAAAAAACCTCATATCTCCCACAGTTTTGAAGATAGATGGCTTGTTCCTTCTGGGCATAATTTATCGATCCGCCAAAGGGATGAAGAAGATCGGATGAACGATTTTCGAGTTATGACCAAAAGGCAAATTTTCTTGGTACAGAGTATGTTATAGTCGGGCTTGACCGACTTTCTTTCTTGTTTTGAGAACATTTGTACACAATTTTATTTATCATGCACCATATTTATGCGGTCGTTCAGTGTTTCTTTTAAGAAGTGTGTTTTCCCTTTCAATTACGGTTTTATACCAAAGGTATACAGAGTATAATAAGTTTGTGATAAGGTATGTAACAGTCGGAACGAATCTTTGTATGTATATTCTTGATCAGCATCAACGACCGATTCGATATAGTCATGTCTGTATGATCGGACAGACCTCAGAGATGGTAAGAGTTAGAGGTTTTCCATGTATGGAACAAAAACTTCGTACACCTGCAGACAGATCAAGTTTACTTTCAATTTATGCAACGTCATATCTCCCACAATTTTAAAGATAGAAGGTTTGTACCGTCTGGACATATTTAGATAGAAGTATTATTTATTAATCCGTCGAGGGAATGGAGCAGATTGGATAAACGATTGTCCTGTTATAGGTCAGCACATACACGAACTTGGGAGATACAGAGTATGTTATACTTGACCGACTCTTACTCATCTTTTTGGGGTATACCAGCGATGGGAAACTAGTGGCCCTTTGCGTCCTTGCTACAAGACCCGTTAAGCTGCCCAAGAATCAAGCTTAATTTAAATTTAAACACACAAAAATAATTTTATTTTAGTATGATAATTGAAAAATTATAACAAAAAGTTGGTTGCTGCTATGCTTTTCGGTTAGATTTAGCTGCCCTTATCAAAGTACAAAGCAGACTTTGGTATTTTGTGGTCAAAAACAATACAAACAAAATATGAACATACATTTTTTTTCATCAACAAATTGCAAATTGCGTACATCCATTTGAACCCGAGTGCAAATTAAGCCTGATCTTCAAGTTCACGACATTATTATTAATAAACATTTCGCGCTTAATTCAATTTTGTTCATTAAACTTAACTCAATTCAACGTTTTCCTCTTCTCGCACTCTCACAAACAATGCGGCTTCCTGCTTTCCCAACGCCCACCCACCATCCATCGATCGTGACTCAACCTAACCTCCTACCTGCGGTTTTGTACCAGCTATGCGAACGTGATTCCGCTTCCTGAGACACGAGTGGTGCTTCAGCGTCAAAACGATGATGACAAAACGGAATACATTAATGCCAATTATGTGCGGGTAAGTAACATCCAAAAACCTAAACAATTGCGTACCGAATGGAACGCTTTCTCACACACGGGGAGAAGTGGGAGGCGTCTTGCGTAGCGCGGCATGACGTGAGGGCTATTAAACATTGGAACTTGAATAATTACACGGCTCATGAGATTAGCGAACGCCTTTGACTGCTGACTATGAAATAATTTGCAGTGTTTTTTTTTTCTTGGTGGCAAGGCAAGGCCTCTTGTAAAACTTCAGCATAATTATGGCAACAGGGGAAAGTTTACTTTGATTGCGGGCTTGATAGTTGAACCCTTTCACTTCTCGAATCGCTATACCTTCACGAAGTAAGGGTATTGACAGTCAACTGAGGCGTGACATAGGGAAAAATGCATCGAGTTGAAAATTGGCCACGGAATACTGCTCTTTGGAGCACCTGGCGATAACCTTAGCATGCCGTGATTTATGTCCGATTTTGTGGCCTTTTATCAGCAAAACGCGCACACAACTGACGCACAGACCCACTCGGTGTGACTGTGTTCATAATAAATGGTTATATCACCACTCATAACTGCCTCCTCTTCCATTTGCAGGGCCCCCGAGATGCTCCCAATTATTATATAGCTTGCCAAGCTCCGCTGGAGAGTACCACAGCTGATTTCTGGCGCATGATATGGGAACAGCAGTCGCGCGTTATAATACAGGCCACCGATCTTAGCGAGAATGGCATTGAGAAGTGTGCCGAGTATTTGCCCCCCTCGGCCACTCTGGACAATCACAGCAGCTACGGCGACTACCAGGTGACGCTGAAAAATCGCGAGGTCAAGGACAAATATGCCATCTCCACACTTATGCTGAAGCGAGTCGATGGCGAGGAGTGCCGCGAATTGACGCACTACTGGTACAAATGGCCCGAGGCGGGTGTTCCACTGGAGGAGGCTCCCATTATAGCCATGTTGCTGGAGGCACGTTCCTCCCTTAAATCGTACTGTCAGGAGCAGGCGACGCAGGTGGAACAAAAGGAAACCTCACTGGATGGTGAGACAAAGAATGAGATTAATGGAAATGTCACGAGCAGCAAGGGTGGCGCGCGTAATCAGCAAGGGTAAGCAGCACACTGTCTCTGTTTGTCTTGCATGCTTTGTTAATTGTTTTCCGTTTCTTTCCACGCCCCCCTCCTAGACCGCTAACAATTCACTGTTCTCCAGGTACTGGTCGTACCGGAACCATCATAGCCTCCGACATGGCCATACGTAGCTTGGAGACGCCCAAGCGGAGCGTGGACATACCGCAGCTGGTGTATTATGTGCGGCGAGGAAGGGCCAGTGCCGTGCAAACCAAGGAGCAGTACGAATTTATCTATAAGGTGGCCCATGTCTATGCAACCAAAATTACCAATCTCTCGAATGATAATTGAGAAGAGAGGTCAAAATCAAATAAGTGAAAATCAATCGATCAGCTAATCAAGTCCTTATATACATATTTTACACATATATACAAATATAGTCATAGTCAAGCGTAATCAAGATTTAAGTATTGTGTACTCGAAAGTTAAATTTCATTTGAAAATGTATGTATTCCTGTTTTAATTGTGATATAATCATACATTTGATATCTCTTTATATTGTGTATAAAATGTGTTGCATATTTCTAATGATGTACATTATTTTTGTTTTGGTTTGTGCACCACCAAATGAGAGCAAATCAAATATGTTAATTTATGTTAGTTTACTCATATTTTAATTGTATCTTAAACGAGCTTTAATGTATGTAAGTTCATTTAAATAGTTATAAACCTACAAAATATAGAATTATTGAGTCAACCAACATGTGAATTTGAAATTGGTCCGTTGGGCGGGGCTGACAGCTGTTAAAGTGCCAAAGCTTCTAAGTCGACAGCCAAAAGAGCTAAATAAAAATGTTAATTGGTCAGGGGATTATAGAGTCCTGCTTTGAAATTCAAATGCAACTAGTAGTTTTCGGCCGTTTTCTAGCTAGATCAAAACCGTTAGTTTGCTCAAATCTGGCTTTTGAATTTAGAAAATAGCTAGATCTGGTGGGAGAACAAGCTAATTTCGCAATACTGCTGATAACAGAGTGCGGTTAAGCGTCGATAAAAGTATCGATAGGCTTAAACAGTTCTTTGCTGCGGCTAATTAGAGATTTGTTAATAAAATGGCTTAATCATACAAAATTGCATATCACATACCATAAAAATATAGTACAGTAATTTACAAAGAAATTGAACATTTCAAAACTTACCCCACTGCACAGCTGTTAACACTGCCACCCACTACGCCACATTCTACAACTCTATATTTAGTACTCACCTCACTCCGTCTGTGCGGGCCGACTTGATCAATTACAAAATGAAATTGACAAATCTTAATCTGCTCTTTGTGCTGTTTGTGGCCGCTGTAGCCAGCGATACGCCCAAGGTCAAAATTGGCATCAAGAAGCGCATAGAAAACTGCCAAAGAAAGGCCAAAACCAACGATTTGGTCCATGTACACTATAAGGTAAATGAGCAAAGAGGTTGAGAAGCTGCTCTAACCACCGCCTTTTCCCGCCTCCTCCAGGGTACGCTTCAAGATGGCACCGAGTTTGACAGCAGCTACAATCGTGGTACTCCGTTCTCCTTCACTCTGGGCGCACGTCAGGTCATCAAGGGCTGGGATCAGGGAATAAAGGGCATGTGCGAAGGCGAAAAACGTACGCTAACCATTCCGTCTGAGCTGGGTTATGGAGCCAATGGTGCCGGTGGCGGCAAAATACCGCCAAATGCTGTACTCATCTTTGATGTGGAAATGGTCAAAATCGAATCACGCGGTGGCTCATCCGAGGAATTGTAGTAACATTTTGAATAAAATATTATGAAATTTAAGTCTGTGCCATCACCAGCGGTGGGCGATGCTGCTCCAGTAAGCTGCTCTTCAGGAAGCGTTCACCACAAGCGCCAGAGCTGAAGGGATACTCTCCCGTGTGCTGCTTCAGATCCTTCGCCTGGCGATAGCTCTTGTCGTTGTGCGTCAACATGTGCCTCTTTAGCTTTTCCGAGCGTGCAAAATCCTTGCCACAAACGGTACAAGGAAGGGCTTCTCTCCAGTATGCATGCGCCGATGCGATATCATTATTTCCGAGTGCCGCGGAAAGTCAGCTTCGCACAGATCACTTCTGGCTCGTTCTCTGTCTCTGAGTTATCCAAGTCCAGCTCATAGCCAGACTGATTGGCTATCGAATAGAAATTGTGCCTTAAGCCTTTTGAAAGCATCTTTGGTTCGCTTGTTGTACTCCTTAGCAGCCAGCGCTATACTGACTTTTACATTGTCTGTTCCTGAATCTTCCTCTGGCGTTTCCATCATTACCTCCACATGTTGCTCAGCACACAGTTTCATGGGCTTCTCCTGCAGACAGACTCTGCTAGGTGCAGTCTTATCGAGAGTCTTATCGAGATGTGTGCCTAAGGGCTTCGGAGCGCTCCGCATATGGTTGGCGGGGTGTAGTAAGAGCCTTACTTGACATTTTGTTATAAAATAAATGGCATAGTTCTAAAAATTAATTAAAGTTAATAATAATATCATATGTCTTATAAGGATTCAATTATTATTACAAAATTTTGAATTTGAGGATCTTCCGTATAAAAACTAATTTGTATATATTTATATTGCATCGGACCAATTTATATTCTTAGCAATTTTTGCTATTTTGTTAATTGGGAGGCCAGAGAGGCCATACTATCGAACTCGTAGTGGACTTTGTCCACCCTATCGCCTTTTATGAGGAAATCTGTTAGAAAGGTGTAATTTCGAATTCAAAGAATAGCTCTATTTTTTGTATCCTGATCTACATCTAACTCTTTCTCCGCCTCCTCCTCCTTGTCCTTGTTTTCCACCAAGAGACGTTGTCTTTTGTGGCTTGTCACACTGTTTACACGCTTATTCCTCGTTTTACTAAGCATTCCTTGAAGAGGAGGCAATGGCCTAAATTTAACGTCTTCCTCCTCTTGCTCTTCATCTTCTTCCTCCTCCTGCTCGTATTACTCTTCATACTGCGATATTTATAAAAATGTCGGGTGACAAATTTTTAACCTGATATTTTTAGTACCTGGAATACTCAACCAATAGTTTATTCTTTTCTTAATATTTTGCAATTTAATTTGTCTTAAAAAGTTAAGTGGTTTCTGAGAAAATGACAAAATACAAAAACTCCCTTTGTTTCAGATTCCGTTCCAATTCGACGCTAAAACATCGACGCTATTTTGACGGACATAAAATAAAAAGCTCCACCGTGTTCCAGTTTCCATCGTTCCAAAACGACGCAAAACTTTCGACGCTACTTTGTCAGACATATTTCTGAATACAATATAAAAATAAATGACTTTAAATCCTGGTGGTGATTTCAAAGTGGTTACCCGAAAGAAATGGATAGCCCGCAAATGTCTCGGACGACGGGATCGTCACAAATCAGAAAGCGATTACCTTGCCGATTGCCCGGATGTGAATGTGGCCAAGTTTCAAACGTAAGCGTAAGTCAAAAATTAAACAAAATCAGTGTCTTAAATATCCACGAATCCCCTGTAGACGCCTGGAACGCCTGTGCAGTGAGATGTCTCAAAGTGACTACTTCATTTTGGCCATGGAAACACTGCAACAGCAAGTGGATATACTACCGCTGGAACGATTAGTTTGCCTGGGCCTGGGACCATTTACTCGAACACATCAGGCCCTGCATCAGGCAGCCTTTGTAATGAGCCTGCAAAAGCATTTCCACATCAAGGAGGCCCTTTATTTTGATCCCGTGTTCAGGGACAGCGAAAAGGAGCTCATACAACGTTTAGATGGCCAAGTGATGGGCGAGGATTGTGCGGGCAAACATGAGGCTCGTGTTCCCACTCTGTACTATATGCCACATTGTCCCTACGCCCTGATGCACAATCTGTTGTGGTGCAACTGGCATCGTTCGCTGCTGCCCAATGTATTCCTTATCTCGAACAGTTTTGAGATGCTAACGCTGACTCGGAGAAGCAAAGATGATCACATAAACCGCATAGTAAACCATTGCCGGGAGATTTCTCTAGAAGATGACTATGAGCAGGCCAATGTGTTCAATGATTTGTCTTTGCATACCTTTGACTTGGCTCAGTTGCCTCCAGAGACTGAGGTGGAGTTCTGGCAGCCTGGTGTGGCGTTAAAGGTGCTGGAAGATGAGTTGGCAATTCAAGTTGAAAAGGATTTTAAAGCTTTGAGTTTGGAAAAGTAAATTTATTAAAGACACATTATCTTTTCCAGTTCTTCATCTTGTTTCTGCTGGCAACGGGCAGCGACTTGTTTGCGCGCTCTGGAACGCGCCTTCTGTATGGTTTTGTGTTTCTTTCGATTCAGCGAAACTCTACGCTTCGGCACAGGCGGAGGAGTTAGATCCGGAGCAGTTGGCTGTTGAGGAGGCCTTATCTTACGCTTCGTTGCCTTGCCATTCGGTTTGGTAGGAAATGCGCCGGGCAACAGTTGTTGCTCCACATGCAGGCGTCCACATAAATGTGGTGAGATCATCAGGTAACTGTGAGTTTGGGTAAGAAAACTATGATCGTTGGGCAGGTTATCTTTGAGCTGTTCAGCTAAATTAAGACTTTGCGTAGTGGCCTCCTGAGTAGGACTACATAGTAGAAATTTATCCTTATATTTGTTGTTATAGCGTAGCAAAAACTCTCCAGTGGGTAAAACGCTTAAGAGTTTGAGGAACTCATACAGCTGGGACATTAACTGGGGCACCTTTATGTGATAGTAATCATGCAATTGTTGTTCCACCGAGCTAAGCGTTAGCTGCTCCTCCAACAGCGGCTCGAAGTCAGGCAGGGCCAGGCGCCAGCAGTGACCCTGTGGCACTTGCAGCAGCTTCATTTGCAGCCAGGCCTTGAGTAGCTCATATTTGGTCATAATTTCACAGCCACAACGAGGATTATTCTCTAGTTTGAACAAATGACAGCCCATCAATTGCTTGGCCTGTGCATCTCGGACACCCGGCACGGACATTTGTGTATAGATTTGAAACGAGTCCAAGTCGGGGCTGCTCAAAAGCCAAGATATTAAGGCCTGATTAGTCTTCAGTGGTTCCACGCAGGCTCCCGCTTCCAAATCAATTTCCTGCAGTTTGTAATCCTTGCTGGACTCTGCAAACTGCGTTTTCGTTGCTCCCGTGGGTGTATCAAGCTTCAGCCATATTCCCTGACCCGGCTGGCTGAGATAAGCCTCATAGGCTTGGCTCAACATTGAGTTATTCGTATGCCAGCCACATTGAGCGGCTGGTAGCGGTGGCTCAAACTCGATTAATTTGTATTCTCCTTGCTGTTGAATTTTAACAAACATTTCAGTGGGCAAGTCCACATAGTCTCCGCCAGGTATGATTAGCATTAGAAGCGACTCCAGGGGTATTACCAAAACATGGCCCAGCTCTAATTGCTCCTCTTCCGCCTCCAGATCTCTTAGATTCTCTGGCAAATCCACTTTGGCTAGAGCATAACGTTCTAGGTGTACATGCAAAGATTTCAGTTTGGTTCTCTCCATCTCTACTTTCGGCCACAAACGAACATCACCCTTAAGCTGTCTCAGCTGCACTTCCTCCACACTGGCCAATTGTTCATTAAGACTCTTGCAGTGCGCCAACTGAGGCAATCCCGACTGTGTCACATACATACTATTCCGGAAACTCTTGAGCCTCAAGTCCATCCTCGTTCTATACCATTTTTGGTATACCTTGACCAGCAGCTTCATGGGCTTAAAGATGTGCTCTTTGTGTCCGCGCACATACTCAAAGATGTGCTTCTGCACCAGCTGCTGCTCCTGGGAACGTTTATTCTGTGTGCTATGCCAAATAGCCAAGTCCTGTTCCTCCACTTTGGCATTCGTTTGCCAGGCAAGGATTACGCGGAGACAGGCCGCCTGTTCCTCTCGTTTTAGGGTGGAGTAAAGACGTTGGGCATTGGGGAAAGTAAGGAACAGCTGCTCATTGGTATGGTCACGGACTGTTTCTTCAATTAACTCCTGGTTGCGGGGATCCTTAACGTTGATGTTGCGGCTGTAAGTGGTGAAGGCTTCCGAGGGAGTGGCCAGCTCCTCCCTAAGCAGCTCTGGCTCCACCTCATTGAGAAAGGTGTAGAGTGAGTCGTCCACATTTTCAATTGATTTGTTAAATTCTTTATAGGAAGGTTGATTCACGAATATTTCAGTTCCGCGATGCAAATTCAGACTTGCGACTGCGGTTGTTGTTGTTGCTGCCGGCTGCTCCATTGCAATGCGATGATTAGAGATGAGCAACTGTAGCGATACAAGTGACTGTTACTACTTGACAGTGATGTCAGCCCAGCTTTTTCCCTCCAACACTGCAGTTATCGCAAGTTAATTGATTTGGATTGATTTGGAGTTCTGTGAGAATTCCTGAAATTGTGTATTTTTAAAAAAAAATCGCAGTCAAAATAGGTTTCCGCCAAGGGGCATTTGGCTATTGCTTGGTGAAACTTGCTAGAAACCAGAGTTGAGCATTGTAGCTGCTCCTGTGATTTAGTCACTGCGACTTACAAATTTCAAGCAAGTTGGCAGCACTTCAACGCGTTGAACAGCTGATGCTAAAATTTTATTGCAAAACATTTGTTTATTGAAAATGAACGATCCCAACAAAGCAATCAGCGTTAATCTCTCCTCGCTTTTAAGTTTAAAAGCCGAATTACTACGCAAACAGCATGAGGTGAAGCTGGCCAAGGCAACACAGGCCACGGCCAAGGAATACAAGCCCAAGGAAACTGTCAAGTCCAAATCAAGCAAAACAAAGGAGCGGGAGGCGGATTACAAGGAAGTAAGCCGTTCCGCGGAAGCCAAAGTCTATGAAGCAGAAGACTTTGCCCAGCTGGACAAGTCGCGGCGTGTGCTGGAGGCCAAGAGCAAGTTCTATGAGCGCATGAGTCGGAGCGGTGGCAGCCTCAATTCAGATGACAATTGCCTGGTGATGTTCAATCGTAAGAAGCAGGACGACCATTCTAATCCTACGCTAAGCCCCCGGGAGAGACCACCTGTCAGTAGCAGCAGCAGCAGCAGCAGCAGCTCTAGTGAGAATGACAGCGACAATGACGAGGATGATGGTAATGAAGTGGAGTATGTAGATTGCCTGGGACGTACTAGAAAATGTCTAAAGCGGGACTTGGCGGAGGCGAAACGTAGGGACAAGCAATTGGCAGAGAGTATGCCCGAGCGTTTGGATCAGACCAAAGCCAACTGGATGTTGGATGCCCCGCAGAGCAACCAAAATGAATCCGATGATGGGGAAGCCAGTTTTGGACCGCCGCCGCCAGCAGAGAGTGTTTTCAGCGAGGCCTTGTCCACCATGACCAAACATGATGAGCAGCGTATGAATTGGGAGCGTAAGGAGCAGGAGAATGTGGACAAGCCCGATGTGCATTATCAGGATGTCTTCTTCGATGAGGCACGTACACATGGCGTGAGCTATTATGCTTTCTCCACGGATGAGCAAGAGCGTCGGCAGCAACAGATCGAGCTGGATCAGGCCCGCAAAGACACCGCCGAAGAGCAGAAACGTCGCAATGAAATGCGTATTAAAAGGGATAGCCTGGTGGCAGATCGGGTGCTGGCCGCCAAAAATCGTATAAGAGCTAGAAATGGATTGCCAGCCATAAGCAAGGAAGATTACGAGCGAGAGCAGCAGGAACAGCAACAGCAAGCCTCAGCCAAGGCAGAGAAAAAAGAGCTTAAAGAGCGCAAGGAAAAGGAAAAGCAGGCACAGCTGAAGGCAGAGGAGGAGGCAGAACGTGATGAGCTGCGTAAAGAACATGTACGCGATTGGGATAAGGACAAGCAGCATAAGTCAAAGGCTAGGCGGAACAGCAAAGATGAGGAAGAGCCGCAGGAACAGGAATGGCAATACAAAGCCGAACGTCTGCCCATGTCGCAGGAGCAATGGAATGAAAAGCAGCGAGCACTACGCCAGACAGAGTTTGCACCACCCAGTGAAACCGCTTGGTCAACACCACCCAAACGTACCAACTTTAGCAGCATGCCGCCACCTCCAGCTGTCGTATATGCCAGCCAAGAACAGGAATTCTCCAATTTCCATTCCACTCGACAAGAGAAACAGTTCCAGCGACGCAACTACTTGGCCTCCCAAGAACCGGAACTCGAGCCAGATGAGGCCAGTCAAAGAACAGGTGCAGCCATACCACCGCCAGTTGGTTTGGATGATGCGACTGCTGCACCTTCCAAAGCTAAACGCCCCAAATCACAAGCCGAACTGGAACAATCCATTGAGGCGGGACTGCGATTTTTACGCAACAACTGCGACAAAGGTGTGTTGGCCAACAAGGCCACTTGGACGGCCAAGGCCGACTACTAAATGTTAAATTTTTGTTTGTTTTTCTTTTTATAATTTATTGCTTTGTGTAAAGAAATTCTTTAAAAAACACAATTTTCGTCCTGGACAAGTTGTCTGTGGTCTGGGGGCGTTGAGCTAAGTTGTATACTGGCTAAGATTAACTCACATAATTCCCATAACGATGTGCCATAGAATAGGTACAAGCCATCGTTTAAGATAATGCGTATAAATTGGAGCCATTCATTAAATTTGTGAATACTCTTGAAAACATAAACCTCATCTTTAAGTTAATAGAAAATAAATTGTTAAGTACTGAAATTTAAATTTTTTGATTTTCTTAAATATGCCAGGAAAACAAAAGACTAATTTGGGGCAAACCTCAAAGGAGCAAGACTAGAGAAACTACTGCAACAGGTAAGTCGTGAAGCGGTTTGGAAAGCTACCAAAATGTCAGAGTAGGCGAGCAATCGATGCTGCTGAAACAGCAGGGAAAGCAGAAGCTCGAGCACCCACTTCTGCAGCCGCACGTCTTATATACTTATACTTTTCGGTGCTGAGCTGAATTGTGCTCATTTTAAGAACATTCGGAGCATTTGTTCTCAAAAATTTGAGAGCACATTCTGTTCTTGTTTTGAGATGAAATAATTTTATTTTCTGAACACGGTTTTTCCCTCTGTGCACTTGTGTCTGATATCTCTTTTGAGAAACTTTAACCAGATATCAGACAAGTGAAAATACAGAAGGAATATTGTATTTTGAAGATTTTTGTCTTTAGTCGGCTGTGCCATGGTCTACCTTTAGAAGAAACTAAACAGAAACAGCTCGTCCAGCTAGTTTTCTTGGTTCACTTATACCGACTTTTTTCACTACCTTTAAACGATGGCTTTAGCTTATCAGTAAGCACTCCCAGTCTATATACAACATTTTCCATTTGTAACGAAATATTCTTTAAAGTTTGGCTGCTAGGGAGTATAAACATAATGCTTAACGATGGTAATCTGACGATTACCCCCTCTAAATATACATAAATAGGTTACAGTTGAAAATGTTCACTAATTTGCAAATAACTCAGGTGTACAATTGGGTTACCAAGCCAAAGTTTAGGGGACTATTTTGGTGTTGGCCCTACTCTAAAGCATATCTCGGTCTACCATGTCAATGACAATTTCTGACATTTTTTGGCGGCACAAATCGTTGGGGGGAAAATTTAATGAGGGTGCTCCCTCATCTTCTACCAGTTTATCCTGTTGCTGATACATATCCGGGGCGTCTTCCGAGGAACAAGTGCTAATGGGTATAATATCCATGGCCAGTCCCAATGCAAAGCGTCCATAGGTTTTCAGCTCCACGGCAAATCTAAACACAAAACAAAGAGAGTATGAATAGATGATTGACTTAACAAAATGGTAATCTCCACTTACAAATCCTGTAACTTTTCCAACGTATTGCAATACTCCGGCAACGTGGAGGAGCACAGTAGCTCCAGCCATTTGTACAATTCCTCGGTGTAAATTTTCAGCAACGTCTGCAGTTCGGCATCCCGCATCTCCTTCGTCGTGCAGCAGAACAACAAATTGGCTATATCCAAGGCTATGGAACTGTAGCGTATCAATTGGAAGTCAATTAAGGCCACCTCCAGCACCCGTTGCGGATCATCCGGATCATAGCGATACAGAAAATTGTTGACCCAACAATCACCATGACAGATGGCTGACAAGGGAGACTGAGCACTGGCCAGTTTAACCATTTGGCCAAAAAAGGAAGCACCTTCAGCAAAATTACGCATGGCCTGCACATACTTGGAGTCGGGGGGCAACGTTTCGGAGACCATTTTGATGGCATTCTTGGTGAGACGGGCATAATAGTTGCGATACCAACTGGCATTCGCGGTGCAAAAGATGCCCTCACTTATGAGACTGCTCAGTTTATGGAACTCCAGGGGATGCTCGAATTTATAGGCCAGACTTAAGGCATGCAGCTGAGCCACCTGCAGTAGCACCGCTTGTGTCTCCTCCATGCTGAGACCTTTATGGCGATCGGACATTTCAAAGCCTCTTTCGCGCAGGTCCTCTAAAAGGATAACCAAATTAAAGATGAGAAGAAAACTTTTAACGAAAACGGTATACTAAAGAGTTACCCATGATGAGCAGATCCTGCCGGGCCGTATAGCACTTTGGTATGGCCTTAAATATCACCGAGTTCGTCTCTCTGCTCTGCGATTTGCTGGTCTGAAACTTGAGCAGTTCCGGCATAATGGTGGTATAGAACTCCACCTCGTTGCTGGAGTGGAGGGGTAAGATTTACCAATAAGCTCCCAATAAGCATGTAGGGTTTCACTTACCGGAACAGTTTATCACTTTTGTAGGCCTCTCTTTGCACCACACTCTGGGGAAGGACTTTGCATATGACATTTTGTTCCCATTTGTGTGGGTCGCCATCGTGACTTCGCCTCGTGCCCCTCAGATGTATGCGATACAGGGCAGCTGTATAATTGTCACCACGACCCGAGCCCGGAGCCAGCTGAACGACCCATAAAAGTAAATATTTTAAGGTATGTTCCTTCTCAACTTTATGGTTGCCTCACCTCAAAAGCTTCGATTTGTATATCCGGCTTGAATATCTCCTGGAATGTTTCCAGCTTTAACATGTGTTGGCTTTCCTCTACCACTTTGCTGGTCGTTGTTGTGGCGGTTTCTGTAACGCCCATTTTTGGTCAATGTTTAGTTAGGATTAGAATACTGTGTAAATCTCAACGTTATTTTTTATATTGTTATGCACGCCTTGCACTTGGCACGTTCAGTCATCGATTTGCCTGGCCTGCTCTCCCTCCTTATATCCTTTTTGGAACATCGTTATCGAAAAATGTCCTGGTAAAAGCTAAGGGAAATCGGATGACGATAGGCTTTTGTTGGCAGTGTTGGCAAACGCCAAATGGTGGCTGTTAATATGCCATCGATGTGTAACTGATTAACTATCGATAAAAAGTGGTTGTGCGGCTTATTTAAGTGAGACCGTTTCATTGTATATTGTTTGTGCTGGACATTCGATGTTTAGTTTTATTATTTAAATCCTCTTATATCAAAATTTAGCCAGCGAATTAAACCAGAGAAACTTTTAGTTTCTAATTTATGTTGTTTATTTTATAATGCATCTTGTACATGGTATATATATATATATTTATCTGTATTGTATGTATATAATTGAGCTTAAGCTTACGAAAGTTGAGTTGGTGTATAGAAAAAATGTGAACATTTGATGTGGCCGCCGCTGCTGCTGCCGCGAGCTCTGTTAACATGATGTTAATTTGCATTAACCGTTATTATCCGTTATTTCTTAGCGGGCGTTTCAAACGCCATCTAGCTATCGACATTAGTGCGGCCATTGCTATGGCTATTGCTGCTGCTGCTGCTGATGCTGGTGTTGCTGTTGTTCGCCTGTGACCAAACCCAAATCCTCTTGCAGCTTCAGAGCCAACGGCAAAGGTCTTTGCGGCCAGGTGCGTCGCTGTAGCAGCATCTCACCACTGGTCAACTGACGATGCAGCGCCTCAATTGAGGGATGAATATATTGCTCTGCAAACTCAGCCACCGTATACGCATCATAGGCCTCCCACATCAGTTGCTGAGCCTCACGTGCCATCCCCCTTAGCTCCTCGATCAGATAGGGAGTGCGTGAGATCAGCTCTTGTACCCTCAAGGGAGAACTAAAGTTATGCCTGACATTATAGTCCGAGAGCCAGGCACTGTGCTCTCGCGTCTGCTGTAGATACAAATTGACTTCAGCCAGTTTGTCGGACAAGCGCAGAGCATACTTGTAGATCATGTGACCAGGATAACTGCAGACCGCAAACAGTTGACTATGATGGGCATTGGGATGCAGCTCAAGCCAGGGACGACCCGAACGACGGCTATCCGGCTGAAAGATGCACTGCAGCACATGTAGCAAATCATTGTCCCTGGGATTGGTGCTGAAATAACCTTTCGATACGGTGGACAGTGAAGTCATCAGGCTGGGCAAACCAACCGGCAGCAGTTCACACAGAGTGGCAAAGTGATCGTAACGCTGCCAACCGGTCAGGGCCAGGCCACGCAATCCCTTGGCAAAGCGTCCCCCCTCCTTGGCTATGACGGCCAGCCAGCGTATGTTGTTCTCCAAATGATGCTGCAGCGGCGGCACCATCAGACTCTCACCAAAGGCTCCCTTGTAGGCCGAGGCCACCCAGGCGGTGGGAAAGATTTTGGAATAGGTATCCCACAGTTGGGGCTGAATGAAACGATATATATCACTGGCATAGACCCAGACCATGGGCTCTACATAGCTGCCGATTTGCGAGTTTTGCAGCTCACTTAGGGTCATGCTCCTCAATTGATCATCCCAGATGACCACCTGCAGCTGTGGCCAACGCCGACGCACAAAATGAGCCAAGCTGGTGACATGCGACAAAAACAGTTCGCTTCTTAATCTCTGCCGGCACAGGGGACACTCGCCCAGACGTTGCACCTCATCGCAACCAATATGGAAATGGGTCAACTTAACGGATGGCAAATGGAACTCAATGACTTGACTCAGCATATGCTCCAGCAAGGCCATACCCTGCGGCTGACTGGGACATATGGATTGGGGACTCTCGGCCAGCTCACGCAAATGCTCGAAGCCGGAAAGCTTAAGCACATATTCCATATGACCAAAGGTCTGCACCAGCGGCATCACGCTTAAACCATGAAGTGTGGCGGTTTCCAGGAAGTCCTGCGAATGAGAATCTAAAGTTAGGGCTCAGAACTACATTTCACTTGTTTTAAATACCCTTAGTTCTTCCTCCTTGTAGGCATTGCGTGCTGAGAGCGCCTCCAGGGCTCCACTATAGGGAAACATATCCTCATACTCGAGCAGCAGTCCTGTGGCTCCCAGAGTGCGAAGCATGGGCAACAGTTGTTTCAGGAAACTCAACTTGGGTGGTGCTCCTTTCAGATCCAAGTGTACGAGTCGCTCGTTGGGCGGCCTGGGTCCATCGGGACCTATACCAGCCACCACCGGCACACCCATTCTCTGCAATTCATGCTCATACTGTGTCTGCCGTTCGGCCGAACTCAGCATACGCTCATCCTCCCCCGCATTGGCATTCAGTTCCTCCATGCCGCCTGCTTGACGCTGACGTTGCTGCTGCTCCAGTATCTTCAAGCGCTCTTGCTCCAGCAACAAACTCTCGGCCAGGGGTAGTGGTGGTGCCTTCTTGGCCTGTGTGGGTGGCAGAAATCGTACGTTACCCAGTGACTTCTTCGCCTGTTTATCCGTCTCCAGACTGTCCTTGAGTCGGTCAGCCCTCAGCACACGATTGGCCTGGTCTATTAGCTTCTGTATGATATGTACCTCCTGCTGGTAGCCACCCACTTGACTGGACGGTGTTGATAGCGAACTTGCGGTGGTATCGATTAGAATAGCCCAGGTCCAGAGGGCTAGCAAAACCAAGCCAGAGGCCAGCAGCAGAAAGGAGAGTTTACGACGCCAAATAAATATCAACAGATTCGAGTGCATCTGCAGGATGGAGAGAGAGGGAGGGACAGAGAGGTGGAGGGAAAGTAAGTAAAGACCAGACCAGCCAGAGTAACAAACGACTCCACTTTTCTTTGCTATTCATAAATATTTGAAGATCCAACAAGTAGCCCCCGGAGGTATGCTACAAATTTTACACCCACATCCAGTCCAGACGTTACTCATACGCCTCCGTTTGCGGCCAGCTCATTGAGGTTAAGTGTTGTTGTTGCTGCCGCCGCCGCCGCCGCTGCTGCGGCTGCTGTGCACTGTGGGCTAGAGAGCAACCCCAAACCAATCAAATATGTTTCAAGTCCCAAAGCTTAAAGTGCAAATTTATAAAAAAAAACTTTACATGTTATGTCTAGATTTGAAGTGAATAGTTTCCCACTTAAGAACACTTATCTCTCAATGAAGAAACATCCTTAATCAAATCAAATTTTCACTGAAGGTTGCTCTCAACAACTCGAAACGAAATGTACAATGAAGATAAGATACCTTCGAAATAGTCCCGAAATCGGAAACTCCATGTAAAAATAAGATTTCGTAATGGTCCGACCTCTTCCTTCACTTTGGAGCACCGTCTAGCTCGCGGCTTCCTCTGACGTGTAATAGGTTCCAACCAAACCTGGATATGGGGATTGGGAATCATGATTCAAACCCGATTCAAGAAGGGTGGGACACGCTAGCTAGAGAACACCAAACTGTCGTCATGAACCCATCCAAGCAAGTTGGGACCTAAAGTATGATTTTTATACCCTTGCAGAAGGTATATTGAAATTGTTCAGCTGTCTGTAACGCATAGAGGCAAGCATTTCCGACCACATAAAGTATATATATTCTTGATCAGCATGACGAGCTGAGTGGATTTAGCCTTGTCCGTCTGTTATTATGCTATTTCATACTTCAACTTTGAAGCTTTCGCGAACAAACTTTGCACAAAGTCTTCTGCTACAAATACGCTGCACATTTGTCGGAACCGGCCGGATCGGATGGCTATAACATATTGCTGCCATAGGAATGGTCGGTCGAAAAACAAGTTCTAGTGAGAAAAACTTTTTTGTTTTCAATGCAAACGTCTCCAAACTCCGTTTTCACTAGTTTTCTATGCTTCTCCATTATTCCGCCAAGTTGGGACGAAATCGGACATCTATATAGTATAGCTGCCATAGAAAAGTAAGGTTAGAAAAATAGTCTTAGTAAAAACAACTTTTTTGTTTTCAATGTAAACCTCGTTAAAATTGGCATATATATATTTTAGAAGCCTTTACACAAATTTTCAGTGTTTTGTCAAAATCGTATGACCATAGGTTATGGCTGCCATAGGAACGATCGGCCGAAAAACTAGTTATAGTGAGAAAAACTTTTTTGTTTTCAAAGAAAACGCCTAAAAACTTTGTATTTCTTAGTTTGCTATGCTTTCCCATGATTCCACTAAGTTTGGTCGAAATCGAACATCTATTTAGTATAGCTGTCATACAAAAGTAGAGTCAGAAAAGTAGTCTTAGTGAGAAAAACTTGCTGCAAGGGTTTACAAACTTCGGCAGAGCCAAAGTTAACTTTCCTCTATTTTTCTAAGCAGTGATTGATTTTAATTAAAATCAATTAAAATTTTTTTTTTTACTTTACACACGGACTTCTGCATCTTAGCTCACGCTACTATCAAGCGCACGTGAGAGTTGGCGATGAAATTGTTAACAATTACCTACATCAAGACCATTCGTTGACAAAAGTAAAGTACTCAAGCTTTCAAGGAAAGTTGTTCTGGGCTTCATCAACGTTTCGGGGTTGCTTTAGTTACTTTTGCTTGTGCTCAACTTGGAAACATATTGATGTTATTCTACATTCTTTTGGGCTCCGTTTTATGACCAGTTTGTGTTCTTTTTGGCATTATTTTGGGAATAATTGTGAAACATTTCGGGCTCAACTTGGGAACAACGCGGTCTCTATTTCTAACATTTTTAACAACATTCTGATTGTATTTTTTGACTGATTGTAAGACTTTATCTTTAAACAGACACTACGGAATAATTAAAACAAGTAATTTTATAATAATTTTTCAAATCTGAAATAAACTTGATCTGCGCACGGTATACATCTACCTTCATGCAAAAATTTGTGTCTCAATCGCTTATAGTCTCTGAGATCGACGCGTTCATACAGACAGACGGACGGACGAACGGCCAGATATGGCTTTATCGACTCGTCTGTTCTTGCTGATCAAGAATATACATACTTTATGGGGTTGGAAATGTAACCTTCTCCCTCTTACATTCATTCGCACAATTTCATGATCACCCTTTTCCCATTTTTTATGGGAACAGGGTCTAATGAGTGATCTTAACTATATTCTAACATGGTGGAGTGCTCTCTCTTTTTGAATGTAAGAAACGAAATTTCGGTGTTGCATTCCACAGTACTGCAGCGAGTGCTGGCTCTGGCTTCTTCTGGTGCATTGAATGGCAGTCATAATGGCTCCCTGGCATTCATTTAAATAGGCACGAATACAGACCGAGCTTATTTAAATGAGTTTTTCTGTTTCAGTCTCTGGCATCGGCCTTTCATTTACTTAAACATGCTGCACTGCACTGCAGCAACATGCGAGAGCATAAGCAAGCCATGTGCGACCCATTAACAACAGACACAACTGGCACAGGAAATAATTTGACGCGAACATGACTCTTGCAATCCCCGATAAATGGTTGAAGTGTTCAAGTGGAAATGTGCAGCTGTCTGAGGGAAATTGAATTGCATTTTTCGCGGGGTGGCAAAGACAAATAGAAAAGGTTGTCGCAATGGCGCCTTGGAGATTTGAAGGACTTTTGAGAAAGACGTTTAAGTGCAATGGCACTTTAAATAAACCCCAAGGTGTGGTTTACTTTAAAATCAAGCTGATTTTCCCCAAAAACTACAATGTCTTGAAAGAAATTCCCCATAGGTCTGGCTTCACGCCGAGTGCATAAGTTTGGGCGTCCATTAAGCAGTACTGGCTAATGGACGTTAATAAGGCGTTAAATTGCCTAATTGCCGATTATGGCTCTCAGTGCGATAAAGCCAGCAAGAGGATAAGAGGCTGGGATGCCTGGCCAAGGACTTGGCACAATATTTTGCATGCTCATGTACACTCAACTTGGTTTCTCCACCAGTTTATTCTTGTCGTAACGCAGTAAGTTATGGCCTCGGCTGGGGCAGCCTTCCGCTTTAAGCCGAATGGGCGTAAGGGGGGATAAAAGATGGCAGCCACCTCCATGTGGTGGGCGTCCAACAGCTATGCTGTTCTTTAAAATGCAATGCAGGGAATGCAATAAGTATAAGCGTGGCTAGTGAATGCGAATGCTGCAAACGACGCCAGCATCAACAACTACAGAAATAATGTTGAACAATAAACAATGCCAGAAAGCTGAATGCAAGACTTGGATTATACTCTGTAGCTCCATTTTCTCAATGTTCGGTTGGTCAAACTAACCGTCAGGTTAGCCGCATTTGCACAGTTGAAAAAACCCACAGTCATCCGTGATTTAGACTAAGCTCACAATTGCGAAAGCTTACCTAGCTCCACAGAAGACTCGGTGGAATACGCTGAAGAATATTTGTTTTCCAATCAGCTGGAAAGTAGCTAAAATATTGGCTATTCCTAAAACTAATGAAGATTCTTGTCAATTCTTCCATTTATGGCAAAGGTTTTCCAAATTCTAATGGCTAGTCATATACACGTTTTTGGGCTTATCAACCGCCTCCTGAGCGAAAAACAGCTTGTACGTCAGCTATACTAAATATAATTGAGGACTTAAGAAGAAACATGAATGAATGAAACATAATGTGACGCTACTGACACTGCTGGATTATAGCAAAGCTTTTGATACCGTCAATCATGACATTTTAAGTGCAAAAATTACAAAAAATCTTCATTGCTTTTCGAGTACAGCACAAAAACTAATGCGCTCTTATTTAACCAACAGAAGTCAAGCTGTTATAACATCGTCTGCCTCATTATCATTTCTGTTCCTCAGGGGCGCTGTTCTGAGCCCATTTTTGTATTCTATATATGAAAGTTATCTTCTGGATGTCCTGTCAGAGTGTAAAGTTCATGTGTAAACTGATGATGTTCAACTGTATGTCGTCGTCGTCGTTTGTCTAATATTAGTGAATGTGTTAATGTGTCCAACAGTGAGTTGTCTAAAGTTAATGAGTGGACAAAAAAGAATGGTTTAGGATTAAATTCAGCAAAATCAAAATGCATTGTAGTTTACAGGGATGTAAACCACTCGAATATAAGTAATGGTTCGGTTTAGTGGTTCGCACAGTTTCTAAACCGCCGGTTCGGTTCATTACATGGTTTTTGGAGTTAAATGAACCGCGGTTTCGGTTCGGTTCAGTGGTTCACAAAGGCACATTATAAAATATGTAACTTTTCGACAATTTTTGAAATTTGATTCCCATAATCCATTTAAATATCTTTAAAATCCTTAGAACAATGTCCAAAGTTTATTATGTAGGATTCCCAGTACTCGTCTATCAGTTCCTAGAGCTATGACCTTACTTAATCTACCTATAAGAATGAATTAAGGTTAAGAAGTACCACAGAAAATTGAAAATATTGTCTAATGGAGAAACAAATTAAGATTGATGACAGGTGCATTAAGAGATCGGCGGCAATTGCAGAAGACATGTTGTAAAATTTCCGGGTTATTTTCAGGTTATTCTTAAAAGTTATATCGATCCGATAACGCTAAATATGTAGAGGGTCGAACGAAATGTTCAAAAATTATCTTCAGAGAACGATTCATATTTCCAAATCAATAATAATCATTGGCTAGAGGAAAGTGATTCCCGTTAAAGCTCGTCAGAGAACTGAACCGAACCAAACCGTTTTCTTTAGTGGTTTTCGGTTCGGTTCAACAATTCTGGAAGGAACCGGTTCGGTTCACCAGCTGGAATAAGCGGTTCGGTTCGGTTCAAAACCTGTTCGGTTTAGAACCGGTTTGCATCCCTGGTAGTTTATAAGAAATATATTGATACAGTACATCTACCAAGATTAAAAATTGAAGATAAGACTTTAGACTTAGAGTATGCAGAAAGAGTATGCAATTTAGGAATCGCAACAAACTAAACTCTTTCCTGGAGCGATCATATAAATAAGGCTGTAGGCAAAACACATGGAACTTCCTTTCACTTTTTTCCTATTTCTATACTACTGTTAATAGCCAAAGCCTATTTCACACCTGGCCTATTCTATGGAGTGGAAATCTTTGGCAAAAGGGATGCAGCAAGCAAGCACAACAAACTAAATGTAGTCTACAACAATATTGCTAGATACGTTTTTGACACAAAGCTATTTGAAAACATTTCACAATATTCTATTAAGCTTTTTGACCTTAATCTAGATTCTAAATAGTTGGATCCAGTATAGAGTATTGATATTTTTACACAAGCTGATCAGTACCAAAGAACCAAAAGTACCTAAATAAAAAACTGGAATTCTCTGCCTCTCGACGTACAAATTACATCGGCTGCCTAAGACATCGACTATCTTCATCGGAAAAACATTTCTATATGTTTGCTGTTCGCCTCTGGAACAATCTGCCGCACGACTTATAGACAATTAGAAGCGCACCTCAATTTCAAGTTAATCTATTTGCACATTTTAAAAATTATGTCTCTAGAAATTAAGAAATTAATGCTTTGATTAGAATAACTTATTTTCATTAAGTACTCTGTATGTGGGCATTTCAGCAAATAGGTCCACCGACACGAAAAAATTCAAAGTAGTTAAAAACACTATATTTTGTCACATTTTCCCAGGGAAACAATTAAATTAAACTAAATTAAGCCAGTAGCAAATTTGCTCATAGCCCGTTTCGAGATTTTCTAACGCAAAATCGCGCAAATACAGTTTTTCACATTTTTTTTCTTTTATGGCAAGTTTTTTCTTAAAAAATTGCCTGTGGATTTCATTGACTTTTGATATCTAAAACTGTTCTAAGGGTCCGAAGGGTTAAAAAATTTTGGATAAGAGGCTATATCAAACTATGTAATTGCAATTAATTGTAAGTTTTAGCTTTGCATTAATCAGAAACCATTTAATTATCTTGATGGAAAAAATGTCGCGTTCGACATGTCACGTAGCGACACAGATCAATATTTAATGAAAAAAAAAAACAGAAGATTTCCAAATCAAACAAAATACATTTGAAAGAGCAATTCATTGATGAGATATTAAATCAATTTGGACTTTGTTGGGGTCTCAGGATTCGCCAAATTTTGTCTTTATATAGATAGGCACGAAAATCACTTCTGTTTTTGTCCCTTTCGAATCGCTTCTTATTTTGTCTATATTTTGGTAACTCGACTTCACTTGCTATTGTCTTTTAACAACAAATAAAGTGCTAGCGAAGACCTTTAATATGAAGTAAGGAACGAATTAAAAATGAGCTTTAGTTTGCTTGTTTTTAATACCCTGTTCCCATTGAAAATGGGAAATGGGGGATCATGAAGTTGTGCGAATGTATGTAACAGGGAGAAGGAAAATTTTCCGACCCTATAAAGTATATATATTCTTGATCAGCATGAACAGCCGAGTCGATATAGCCATGTCCGTCTGTCCGTCTGTCTGTCTGTATGAACGCGTCGATCTCAGAGACTATAAGAGATAGAGCCACAAATTTTTGTACGAAGGTAGATTTATGCTGTACGCAGTTCAAGTTTGTTTCAAATTTGAAAAATTCCACCCCGTCCCCCTTTTATCCCCAAAAAACATAGACCTCCTCTAGAAATCCTAGACCTAAATAGCCGTCAGATCCACAATTTTCAAGTTAGAGCCTCAATCAGATTGGACAAAAAACACCGGAGTTATAAGCGAAACAGTTGAGCTGATAACATATCTTATCATACCGCATCTATGCTCATTGGCTAATGGGTAGTGTAAAAACAATAAAGAGCGCTTGAGTACATTTCAAGTCCTTAAAAACCGCTTTAAAATATTTCAGATATTTTGCTTATTTTACAAAAATGTTTCAGTTTCCCCATTTTTGGGGGTTATTTATGTTTATTTTTGTGGCAAACAGCCAAATTGTGTTGTGGATGCATCCAACAAAGCGAGCAGAAGGTGGAGAAATGAAGCCTGTCAACTCACCAACTCTCACAGCAGGCGCATGTCTGCTCATGCTCTTTGACTGGTCAAGAGTGTGCCGGGTGGTGGGCACACAGCAGTAGGTAGTGGGTGAACCTAAGGGAGAGACTGCAAATTGGCCCGGCGGCTTGTGGCGCAATTAAATTTCATTTACAAAACTATCCCAAAATTTTGTTGGTAACAAGGCAGATGCAATTAGCCGGCACTGCAACGTCCAGGCAAAGGAAAGAAGAGAAAACTACACACACACACACAATGGGAAAAAAACAAAAAGTGAAAGCTTCAAATGTCTGAAATTCGACATCAAAGAGGAGGAGCACCAGGAGGACGCGTAGGTGGCCTATTGTTATGTGTCATGCCCACGGGGCTAGGCTACTGAGCGTGTATGAGTTGGGTTAGTTAGTTTCTTTTGCGGCATGCACATTCCACTTGCAACACAGCCACGACAAGCACTAGGTAAAATTTGTTTTTGTGGTTCTCCAACAACTTTTATGAGTAGGCCTCTTATTCAACCGCCTCCTCGTCCTCCTCCTCCTCCTCCGCTTCTCTTATGCCACACAGAGAGTCAAATTTTTGGCAAGCCTAATAGTCAAAGAAGTATCATAAAATGGGTCATTCGATTCGATTTCGTTTTGTGTTTTGCTCAGCAAAATGTAAGCTCGTTGGTAAGCTGCTTTAAATGCCCCCCAATGATTCATGCAAACGAATCCCAAACTAGAATTTATATTTTTTAACATTTTTATACTCGGAAAAAGGGAATCATTTTCGACCTACATTCTTGATTAGCTGCAATAGTCATGTAAGGGAAAACGACATAATTCAAACGTCGCAACGTTTCAAAACCACATAGATCACATGGCGGGAAGATATGTCGTTTGTTACACGGCGCAAATATGTTGTTTTACAACAGGGCTGCAAACTAGTTCTGAACCGAACCGAACCGCTTATTCCAGTTAGTTAACAGAACCGCAAACCGAACCGGCTTTCTTTGTGCTGAACCGAAACGAAAACCACAAACAACCACGGTTCGGTTTTTACAACAGGATTCATTATATTTCATAATGCGCCTTTATGAACCACTGAACCGAACCAAAACCGCTGTGCAGCTAGATCCAGAAACCATGTAATGAACCGTACTGGTGGTTCACAAAACTGTGTAAGCCACTGAACCGAACCTGTACTTATTTTCGATTGCTTTGTATCCCTTTTTTTAAAAAGACATAACTCCGCGCGAAGATGCAATTCAACTAACATTTTATGTATTTTCACATTTTTGATTTCTCATTAAAGTTATTTCATATGAGAAATCGGACAAGTGTAAATGGCAATCTGAGTGGCCCAAAAAATTAAAAATTCAGCTTTACTTTGAGAACAAAACATACAAAACTACAAAATCCCTTGTTCATTTGTTTGACGAATGTATAGGCATACACACTCACAGCACACTCTTCCTGATGATGCAGTAACCCCCGCTCTTGTTCGATCTTATTGTACTTTAGAGAATTGATAGATATTAGGCCTTACTTGATATACATAAAACCACGAGGCTCTAACTGGAAAGTTGTGGCTCTGATGGATTTTTGAGGATGAAGGACGAAAGGGTGGTGAGGAATATGCAAAATCTGAAACAAACTGGATCGACGTACGGTATACACCTCTCTCCATGCAAATTTGTGGCTATATCTCTCAGATCGATTCGTTCATACAAACGGATTGACGGGCATGGCAATTTCGACTCGGCTGCTCAAGAATATATACAGTTTATGGGGTCGAAAAGGATTTCTTCTCCCTTGTTACATACTTTCGCACTACTTCATGATCCCACTTTTCCCTTTTTAAATGGGAACAGGGTATAAATATACAGATTCATGAGCTGAATTTTTATCCTGCCGCATTCAGATCAAGAACAAGAACACAAATATCTCTAAATTGTTGGTTGATGAAATAAAATGGCGTTGTGCTATCTTGAATACAAAGAAATCTGAAATAGCCCAGCAATTGCAGCAAATGTTACACGAATACAATAAGCTCATCAAACGGTTTAGGACTTGTTTTTATACCCTCGCAAAGGGTATTATAATTTTGCCCAGAAGTTTGCAACGCATAAAAATATTCATTTCCGACCCCATAAACTATATTTATTCTCGATCAGGGTGACGAGCTGAGTCGACTGAGCTTTGTCCGTCCGCCTGCCTGTTTCTACGCGAACTAGTCTCTCAGTTTTGAAGCTTTCGAGCTGAAATTTTGCACAGAGTCTACTTTTTGCTGCACTCTGCTAATATGCCGGAACCGACCGGTTCGGATGACTATATCTCATGGCTCGCATAGGAACAATAGGCCGAAAAACTAGATTCAGTGAGAAAAACTTTTTTCTTTTCAATGGATACGTCTCAAAAAACTTTGTAATCGTAAGTTTTCTATGTTTTTTGTAAAATTCTACTAAGTTGGATGAAAATCGGACATCTATATGGTATAGCTGCCATACAAAAGATGGGTCCGAAAAAGAATTTTAGTTAGAAAAACTTTTTTTGTTTTTAATGGTAGCATCCTGCAATTTTGTATTTGATTATTTCACATGCTTTCACATAATTTTAAAAAAATTTTGGCCAAATCGGATGACTGTATCATATAGCTCCCACACGAATCGATCGATCGGAAAATGGGAAAACGCGTATTTTTGAAAATATTTAAGCGAGCACTTATACCCTTGCATAAAAACTTCGGAAGTTAGCTTTGCTTTCTCGTTATAGAGCTGCTCTAGCGGGAATTGTGGTAATTGAAGTAAAACTGTTTGAGATACGTTTAAAATGGAGAGAGTCGTGAGTCCTTTATTGGTCTGACCCCTTCTGAGAGCAAGTTCGCGGCAAAGATAGTGAGATAATGCAGAACAACATTCTGCTCAGAATGCTCCAAGCTCCTAACAGCTCCTAAAGAAAACCAATTACCCCCCTGCCTCTCAAACACGTTTCGCTTAGATAAATCAATAGAACTTTTGACTTGAGGGGAGTTTGAGCAGCGGAGTAAACCATTTTCGGCGCTGATATTCAACAGCATTGCTTCTCAAGTGTAAAAACTATATAAAAAAAAACTGACACAATTCAATATTATCAACTTTCAGCAGTGCAACTGCAATGTTGGCATGACAACTGAAAAGCTGCTTATGCCGTAAACTCTTTATTGAACTTCTTTTATGCAGTTTTGACCCACTTTTACTCATTGGCACACAAATGGCCATTCAATATGTGTGTGAGTGTGTGTGTCTTTGGCTCCGAAACAACTTAAGTTAAGTACATAAAATTGGCAAATAAACCAAATGAGAATTTCCCTGGGCTAAAAATGCATATGCCGCCATAATGGTTGTCGCCCAAATGGAAACCAAAAAAACAAAAAAAAGGACCAACCAACTAACGAATTTGCCACGGTTTGAAAACTTTTACAAAAAGGTTGCACATTTTTATGCTGCATAAGTAGATTATAACTGGGAAAGTTTGCAGTGGCCCGGGGGAGAGAGGGACAAGCGGACCAAATTAGAGCGAGCAACGCCTATAACTATGCAACACTTAGTTTGTCAGCTCCACAAACAACAACAACAAAAAGAAAGAGCACAGCAAAAAGCACAACGGACGGCTGCTGCTGCTGCAGCAAGGACACGTCCCGGGCCTGCCACGACGACACTTGTGTTTATCATTCGAAATGATTTTTTCTCTGCATTTTATTGCAACCAACGGCGAACGTGCAACATGTTTGGGGCATGGCAACACGTCTGTGTTTTGCTTCAGTGATTTGTATTTTGTGGTGTGGTCAGCGATTGTTCTTGGCATGTGATACGTGCGCCCAACTGATGTCTTTGGTTCAGCTCTAAGCAGGAGGATTTAACTTTGTAAATTGAATTGGAGGACATAACATAAACAGCAACAGCAATAACAAAATACACATCAGAACTCGGCAAAACACACAACTGGTATGGGGGCTAGCAGCTCAGAGCGGAGAGCCCGTTGCTCAGAGCCCCTCTTAGCTCAGAGCCGAGTGCTATGACTCACGAGCCGAGAGCCGGTTGATCAGCTCTGAGCCAGAAACTGTGGCTTGTAATGTACAATTACCGTTCTATGTGTTTCAGTTCGGTTTGAAATGACTAAACGTTTAATTTCACACTTTGAACATAACGGCGTGATTCAAATGTTTGAATTTTTAAATGTTATCGATAGTTCAAACTTAGTGGCAATCAAATCTGCTTACGTGGCACAGCTGTCCGCGATAATGGAAGCAAAGAGAGAAACCGTTGTTCGACTTTAGGCTCTCTCACTCTCGGCTCGAGCTGGCCATCCTCTGCTTGCATTTTGGCAGCGTTCTTTTTCTACAAGACGTTGGCGAGAGCAGAAGCACGTAAAGGAGAAGTTGTGAAATAATTTGAAGGCGAGCCTAAACTGAGAATAATCCGGTTTAATCTTAGCCATCCGAGCTGTTTTCGACCCGCAAATTGAAAAATAAGTACTTTGAAGAGACTTGCTACAGGTCTCGAGGAAGATTTCTTTGCGTAAGTCTCTGCAAATTACATTTGCTTAAAAAAAAAAGGATATACATAACCTCCACGTTTTTTTTGATTGTGCAGCGCCAGGCAACTGTCATTGGAAAAAGGAGTAATTCAGACTAACGCCTATGTGTATATACTGATCAAATCTAAGAGTTGTGGATAGGTAAATACTGCTCGAGTCGCCCGAGACTAAAAGAAAACTAATTTCCCTTACGCTTTTTCTTAGCTGGTGTCTCGTTCGGTGTGTGTATTAGTGTGAGCGTGTGTCAAAGGGTGAAACCCACATTAAAGACACTGTAAAAGACCCTGCAAGCGTCATAAACAAAAGTAACAAGCACGTCGGAGGCGTCAGACAAATGATCAAGTGCTGTTTCAAAGTCAGCCGAGTCTGTCTGTCGGCCACATTGTTTGCTTTAGCTCCCTGTGTCACCTGATCATTTCGCCCAGCCGCCCACAATACACACACACACTGCCTTATGCTGATCGCTAGAACAACGAGGTCTCCAGTATAGCAAGATTACCCGAACCCAAGTTCGAGGAGGAGTTCAAGTCATCAAAAGTCAACAGGATCTTCAATTCTTCAAAACGCTATAAGAATTAAAGTGGAAGTGTTGTGAAAATGGGTCAAAACGAACACGCAGCCCATTGAGTGGTTTATACAAGATGCAGCTACAGTTAATTTAGAATTTGAGTACATATCTTTTTGAGTCAGTCGTAATTTTTGTGTTCATTTTCTTGAATGGAGTTAAGTTAAGTTTAAAGTTTCAAAAATGGCATAATCTCGTATAAAGCGTACCCAATGAAAGCGGAATGTTAAAGAGTGAAAGGTTTTGTTGCGCAAAAGTCAAATTGATCAAATTCTATAAATCTGCTCTTGTCTAAACATACTATAGCAAATCATCGAATCATCAGAACCACGAAGGCCTTCGGCGGATTTAAAGATGGGTGAGTTACGAAAAGAAAACGAGTGTTTGATCTATTGATTTTGTGCACATTTGAAAGTAAATAAATTTGAATTGGAAAAACTTCGATTAACGTAATGTGGTACCGCAATAACATAACGTAATGAAAACAAAAACAAAGAAAATAATTTGATTTGTTGTTGTGTACACATGCACATATATAATTCTTGTTTTGTGATCAGCTGTGAGCATCATTAACCCTTATGGATTTCTTGAAATTTCTCTTTGGTATTTTTAAGCAACAAGTGAACTGAAATAACCTTTCTTATTTTTAAAATTAATGGTTTTGATCGAATTACCTTATCATGATTAACTTTATTCGTGTCTGTATATACTTATAGATATACATTTTTGAATTATTATGCCTTTCTAATATTTTTAGTTAAACCTATCGTTATTTCGCACATGTTGATTAGCAACATAACTCATGAATCTACATTATTTTATTATTGTATTGGTTTGAATTATCTTTGGTTACATGCTGAATAGAGAAATGAAAGTACTGCATATTTGAATTAGGAATACCCTGTGTAATGAAAATCATGCAGAGAAACTATAATTTTTGGTTAAGTTAAATGAATAAATGTAATATTATTATGGATCACTGAATCTAACCCTCTTCCTTGTAAAGTAATGTAAGGTGTGAAGAAGATGTCGTAATTGACTTTGGGATTTTTCCAAATTATCGCGCAATGGAAGAATCATCGGTAGGGTGGGTTCAGAGCGCAGCAGCCATAACATCAGGCTAGCTTGAATAGGAGTTGGTGGTAATACAAATAATCTTTTCTTTTGAACTTCTTTTATCGTGTCAAAGTGCAACAGGGATATTATTTATATGCGTGGGTGTTGCTTAGTCACAGAGTCAAAGACCCCCCCACAGGCTGTTTTGCTAGTCGTTAAATCCAGATATCCCGTTCGACTTTTGTGAGAAGTAAACATACAGCCCATGTCTGAAGGAACAGGGTAGTTACATATGTCTTGTCTGAGGCCAGTACATGCTAACATCTATGTGCATAGGGATGTTGAAAGGTCATGTGTGCTACTGCTGGTTCTTTGGAGTACACCCAAAGATAGAACTGTACGTGTGGATGCTTGGTGCAGGTTACTATACCACTGTTGGCTGTCATCGTGGTCATTTTATTCGGCTTTAGAGTGGAGCGGTACAGGTGTACATCACATATATTTTGGCGCCCAACGTGGGGCTAGATTAGGTTGAAAGAACTGATAAAGCTTTCACGAAACACGTCAAATTTGTGATAAGTTTGTTCCTCAATTGACTCTAGTTCTTCTTACTTTAATTCCTAATGTCTTAGCACATACTCTATATTATTTCTCTAAATAAATCTCTTCTTATTCTTTCTTTTTTTTTCACAATTCAATTAAAATTCTTTAATTCTTTTATTTTTTTTAATTGCAATGGAAACTGCTATATAATGAAACTGTATTTGTAGGAATTTCGATTCTTGGCATGTCCGATTACTCGACCACTGTGTATTTCAGTATTTTAGTAGCGTACAGAGTTCTTAGCTACGCAGCGTAAATTAAAACTTAATCTTTCTCGCGGAATAGTTGTTTTCTATAATATAAATTGATTTGAATGTTTGTTAGTTCGATGCCGGAATTATGAAGTTTGGCTTGAGTCCGAATATTCATCCGCATAGAATGAATTAATGTTTAAGGAAGTTTTTGTTACAAGAAAATTCGTTCCTTATTCTTTGTTTGGTTAACACTTTATTTATAGTCAGTTCAGTTCAATTGATAGTCGCAAGTGGAAATATGGTTATATGCTAGTGCGATTTCCGTACCCTGGTATTAGGCTTCAACGGTTTCTCAGCTTCGATTGTAAATAAACTGAGAACAAATCCCTTTCTATCGTTTTATGAACTGTTTGAGTAAGTTTAATGGATTGCGGTGGGGATGAATCTTACTTTGAAAGGAATTACGAGATCATTGGCATTGGACCGATAATTCGTCCGCTTAGTTTGAGATCAGTTCCTATCCTCAGTCATTAAACATATTTTTTTTTCGTACAGTTTATGAAATATTTTCTAAGGCTTTGCAGATTGTTAGCGAAAGCGATCAAATTGCTTAGTTCTTCCTATTAAATCGTATTACATCCTTCATCTTAATCACACTTACTTACAATACAAGGAAAAATATTATGCTTATGAGAATACAATAGAAAAAGAAAACAGGAAAACTTACAGAATAAAATCTTATTCAATCTATTAATGTTATATAAATATGACGGTTACTCGTAGTACCGAAAACTTAAGCGGAGGCATCTCAACAATGACCCTGATAGGAGCAAAGTGTTCTATTTGCTCGCAAGCTCTGTTGGATACAGAAGACTTGGTGATTACGAAGTGTAGTCATATTTTCCATCGAGTATGCATTTCAAAGTTCATTGATATACATCGCGAATGCCAAGTATGCAAAAAACTGTGTCATTCGAAAGATTTATGCATTTTTGTAATGACAGATGATGATCGTTCAGTAAGTCAAGGTGTAGTTAAAAAGACAAACAACACTCAAGGCAAAACTATAGACCCCAGTGAAAGTTCGAAAGTTAATGACAACGAACCAAACTTGAATGAAACTATGAGTTTAGATAATGCTATCCTAGAAGCAGGACCAGCACACGCAACACGTAGTAATAAACATCCAAAACAAGGTCCACAGCGCAATCAAAGGCAGCGTCACTATAATCAAACACAGCCGATTCGTACGCATGGAGGCAGCGCTTCATCTTTGCATACGGAAATCGATTATGATAGAATTTTTGACAGAATGGAAGATATTATAGCTCGCCGATTTGCCGATCGTAATTTGAACAGTAATATTTCCAGTAGGCAAAATCGCATTTCACAAGTTTTACCGACTCGCGATACAAATGAAATATTTAATTCTCCAAGATCAATTTCGCAAGCTAGTTCTTCAATTCGACCCGAAAAAGTAACTCAAATAGTACAAAGTTGGGGCATCAAATTTGATGGTTCATCTAAAGGTCCTACCGTGCAAGAGTTTTTATACAGACTTAGAGCACTAACTACAGATAGTCTTCAGAACGACTTTACCCTTTTATGCAAAAACTTACATATTATCCTGGTGGGAAGAGCAAGGGAGTGGTACTGGCGTTACCGCAAAGACCATTCAGAGGTTAATTGGGAGAGCTTTTGTGAGGATATCAAGGAGCAGTATGATGACAATAAGGATGATGATCTAATTTTTGAAGAAATCAGAGCTAGAAAGCAAAAGAATGGAGAATCATTCGAGACATTCTACGACGATATCATGACTCTTGTGTCCAGATTAACATTGCCCATGGAGGATTACCGACTTGTTCAGCAGCTTCAGCGGAATATGGTTAAAGAAGTACGAGAGGCACTTATGTATGTCAACGTTAGATCAGTAGCTCATTTACGTCAGCTGGTTCAGAAAAGAGAACTCTTTCTAAAAGAAGACGTCGATAAAGGTTCAGCCAAAAACAATGGAGGTCAACCATCATACAGACGCAAGGTTGCAGGGATCAAAGAGCAATCTGATGTGTCTGATTCTGAAGATATAGATCCT